>QMFE01035059.1:0-10427 GCA_003314665.1 Tricholoma sp. MG77 | reverse complement strand
AAATACAGGCTTGTTGCTAGGTCAGGGCGCAACCGGCCTGCTCTGCATGGTTGAAGCCATTAGCCCATATGTCTGCCAGTTCTTTGAAGCTGTGTACGCTCCCCTCTTGGACAAGTAGGCTTATGTTCACTATAGCTTCGTCTGCGAGCACCTTCGCATCTGCTTCGTGCCTCGCGCTTTGCTCTCTGCACTCAATCTCGCGCGCAACTCCGTTCATGTCTTCGCACTACTGCTACTCTCTCCACAACCATTCGTGCTTGTTCCCCGCGCGCTCGCACGGCAAGCGTTACATTCATTGCAATCTGTTTCCAGCTTGCGTCACCTCGCGTGTCTGTCCGTCATCTGTTCCATTCCTCCCTGCACGTTCTCGGTTCGTAACAGAACAAGTGCACACAGTTGCAGAGAGTGTAGCAGTAGTGCAAAGACATGAACAGAGTTGCATGCAAGATTGAGCACAGAGCACCAATGCATGGAGAGCAGAGCGCAAGGTGCAAAGTGGATGTGGAGGTGCTCACAGAAGAAGCTGTAGTGAACATAAGCCTACTCATCCAAGAGGGGAACATACACAGCTTCAAAGAACTGGCAGACATATGGGCTAATGGCTTCAACCATGCAGAGCAGGCCGGTTGCGCCCTGACCTAGCAACAAGCCTGTATTTCGGAATTAAGAGGAGAGGATGACTAGGAGTAAGAGAGTGGATAAGACTGAGTTCAATGGTGAATGTATTGCAGAGGTTACGCACAGGAACATGCATGGACAACACAGGTAACAGACAAGTACAAAAGTACAAGCAAGTTAAAGTTACAACAGAAATGAGGTTGTATTGAAGTTGATAACAAAGCTAAAGAATGAGAGTGGGAGCTACAGCTATTTAACAAGCATGAGAGCATAAGAAATAGTGGCACTCTGTTATGAACTGGGAACACCGTAGGATGGGGTCGTAGGAAGGATTGGGTACAGCTCAGTGGTACTGGGAAACAGTGTGAGAACGTGCACTGAAGACTTAGCTGATGTTGGGTGAATGCAGAGCTATGCTAAAACACATGGTCTTGGCTTCAACCACTTTCCCAATAGGGTTGCACCTCTTGTTCAGTTTCTGGATGGACTGTAACTTCGGAGCGAGAACTGTGGCAGTTGTGTGCACACACACGAGTGCGGTATGTGAGTAGAGCAGACAAGCATAGACAAGCGTGGTGTGAGCGCACGGGCATGCAAGCAAAGCACGCACGAGTTGCAGCAGGAGATGGACTTAATGAGAACAGGAATTTGGTGTTCAATGTTGATTTTTGATTAACAAGTGTGTTACAAGAAACTTAGCTATGTTGTATTTAAGCTATGTAGGAAGAGCGGCACTCCTTGCAGCATAGCTCAGATAACTGTACTTAAAATAAAGGATAGTGACGAGTGAATAAGAAGGTGGATAATAAAAGTGTGAGTGAGATGGTACAGAATAAGTAAGAGGACACATGCAGAAACATATTCAGATGTGCAGATCATTCGGCAAGGGGATAATACCACATGGGCTTGTGATGGCATGGAGACGAGGAAGTATTGATGACTGAGATGAGCGCGAAGGTGCAAGAGCAAGGGAGCAGCACGAGCATGATATGCGAGAGCAAGGGAGCAGCACAAGCGTGATATGCGAGAGTGAGAGCATGCAGTCGATGACAAATGAGCATGCGCTCCATGTGCGGACATACACATGTGGGTTGCGCTTGAGTGCACACAGATGTGCCAGGGCATAGCACCTACAGAATGATAGTAACATGATTTTCTGGAGTCAGGTAGGGGTTATGGAGCATGGCTGCACGGGACATAACACGCTCTGCAATTACATAAGGCAGGTACAGAATAACATAATTGAAATAGTAGTGAATGAATTTCAAATGAATGAACAAGATGAACTAAGAATATGGACTTGAAATAAGGATTGCAAATTCGGTTGCACACAGCATGACCCAGGATAAATGCTAAGTGTGACACAAGAGCGCAGTGGAGTGGATCAGATGATGCTAGAGTTGCATGGTGCATGCACAGAAATAGCTTGCACAAGAATAGATGTGGGTTGCATTGCAAAACAAGGTTATTGCATGAAAACGGATGCACAAGGTGTGGGGAGCTCGGGAGACATGCGGAAGCGGAAGAGCAGCATGTGACATGTGTGCACAGTGCACATAATGACACTTGACTATGTGGTGGTGCGCAGGAGCACGGAGATCGCAGATGGATGGACTTTGACCATAGTGATAATGCAGAAGTGCTCGCCCAAGCGTAGCAGTGTGTAGAGAGCAAAGCACTAGCTGGAATGACTTGTAAATTGGCAAGAGGGTTCTAGGGGGTGTAGGGGATAGTCACAGGTGTGACAGATGTCATGGGGAGCATAGGAAAATGCATGACAATGAAGGGGGTAGTTATGGATCATAACATCCCCCAAGAAACCAAACAAGAGGCACAACCCTATTGGAAAAGTGGTTGAAGCAAAGACCATGTGTTTTTGCATAGCTCCACATTTGCCCAACATCAGCTAAGTCATCAGTGCAAGTTCTCATGCTGTTTTCCAGTACCGCTGAGCTGTACCTGTTCCTCCCTATGACCCCTCCCTATGGTGTTCCTGGTTCATAACAGGTTGTGTCCAGAGCATGCAATTTGTTTGTTGGTCTGTGACTGGTCGACAAACAGTTGGTGGCTGTGCAACAAACAATTATGAACAGCTTTGTGGCTGTGCAACAACAACAAATGTCACTTACTCATCAACTTGTTTGTGTTTCCCTTACTGGCACCAGCATTGGCTGTCCCCTGATACAGTGCAGACATAGGAGAAACATCATAGCAACATAGATGAAAAATAAAAGAACAACACACAAGCACCCAAAAGTTAGACACTTTCTTTTGGAGACTGGAGACCCTGGTAGAAATAAAAAGAACATAAGTTTGAGGTCATTCCAAAAAAGGAAATGCAACAGAATCATTTCAAATTCACAGGGAGCATCTTGGGAGCATCAGTAGTAAATCAATAAGTCATTATTACATAAGGACTCATAATTATACTTTTGACAGACTTTCTTCAATTTGCTTTGAATCAGTTTGATTTTCACTGGGGATGAGGACAATCCAGCTGTGACATTTTGATTTAAACTCTACTTGATTGATGATAACTTTTCTGGCCAAGCACAGAGCTGCAAAATGTCATGTTATCACACCAGTCACATTTTTCATATCCCTGCTATTTATAACCCTTTCATTGGAAGCTTCATGGCCACATCCACACTTGAGTAAAAAATCCCAGACTTAGTAGAATCAATATTTAGTTACATTAGATGCTGGATCTAGCACATCTAAGGATTTTACAAAGTTTTGAGGAAATGGGCAAGGGTCAACATTTGTCTTTTCATACCAGGGTTGAACTTGAATGACTCATCACAGCCACAGCGGCCCGGAGCCACTTGCTTTGATTTCAATCTGGTGGATTAAAATTAACAGTTTGGAAACTGTACGCTCTATTCTCGTAATTGTTGGGCCCCGGGGCTGGTCATTCATGTTGCATCCGTGTAACGTTTTCGGCACCCATATAGAAGTATAACTTGAAGAGATTCAGGCGCCAGTGCTTATGTTGAACAAAGGACTCTTTGTCAAGACCACAACAGGAAAATTGTAGTCTAATAGACTCTAGAGCAACCTGCAAACAAAATTCTTTAAATCAATTTCTCAGCAGTCAGGTGGTATTTTCCAAACGGATCAAAGAACCCTGCAAAGAAGATTCTGAGGAATTCCTTCACACTCTTATTTACAAATCACATTTCCAATCACGGAAGTGTTGGGACATGTATTCTCCCTACTTTTTCTGCTTCCCTCCATCATCAACTTCGAGTTTTTTTCTATGGAAACGGCCGCAGGAGCAGGACCTTCACATCTTCCTCCAAACACTCTAAAGCCACCTCCTATTCCAAAAAAGCGCCGCATCAGAAACGTTGGCATAACTGTTCTGGAAGGTAATATAAACACGAGTCAACAGATGGACATCAACCTATCTCAGTCTGTCCACAGAATGGGCCAAGACTCATCCAGTGACTGACTCGCCAAACCTTGAACAGCGAAAGATCTTACTAGCGAAAATACATGTGAGTTGCTGTGTCGTCCTCTGGGAAGAGCGATTGATGTTTTTTCTTTTTCACAGGCTATCCCTGGTTGTGAGGACTTTGAACACCAAAACTTAACAGCATGGTTTCGTCGACGGAAAGCTTCAAAGCAAAACGTGAAGCGTGAGGCCATTTTCGTATCCTTATTGTATTACTTATCGAGGCTAATTTGCACCAGAGCCGGGTCAACAATCAAGCTTAACAAAGGAATCTATCAATCATCTTAAAACTCTCTTCCAGGCACAGCAAGAATTTCCATCTCCTAAGGTCATAGATACCTGGGCTGTGCTTCTTAAAGCTCAACGCGAGGATGTTGTTTCGTGGCTTGAGGCTCAACACAATTCCACCGGACCAGACCATGCCTCATCCCCAATACACCACCTACCTACGCCGGTGTCTACATCCCCAGAGCCATTCTCTGGAGTGTTTACAAATATCAATTTTCAGTCATCCGTAAAGTCCGACCCTCTTCATTCCCCCGTTGTGCCTTCATTGTTTCTCAAGTCTGGTCAGCTGCCTCATGTAAGCAGTTTCGCTACGTCTGGTTTTCAATCCCTGATCTTGAACACTCTTTGTCTTGCATCAGGCTCAAGAACTATCACGGAACGACATCATCCATGCCATTGTAGAAGCATCTTCAAACCCGATTCCATCTGCTGTTAAGCCCCAGAACTCGATGGAATTTAATAATATGTTCAATGCTTACACCGAACGAATCAACATGATCATTCGCCAGAACGAAAAGAGTTTATCAAGACGATGAGGTACCATCAACACTATCATCCACAACTTCATTTTTTCTGATTGGCTGATCCAGGTCATTTTTGATACTTTGCTTTGCTTGACTGCCGCTATCTTATCATCAACTGCCATACTGCATTATAGTCTCATAACTTTTTCTTGTAGCCATACTTTGACCTTGCAATATCTTATACCAACCAGCAAACTTGTGATATAGATTATATAGTATACACTGACATATGCACTCACAATCTCCATTCTCTGAAATACACGTAATCACGCTGTACCATTTTTATCATGTACTCCACGATGGACCCACCCTCTTCTGGTTCCTCCTCTGCCTCTTCGTTCGGAATTGCGTCAGTGGGAAGTGGTGGCATACGAGCCCCTTCCACGCATGCGGGATCTCCTGTCATTGTTTCAC
Source organism: Tricholoma sp. MG77 (assembly GCA_003314665.1). Lineage (NCBI taxonomy): Eukaryota > Fungi > Basidiomycota > Agaricomycetes > Agaricales > Tricholomataceae > Tricholoma > Tricholoma sp. MG77. The sequence continues at coordinate 5,126 of QMFE01035059.1, read as the reverse complement.
CATCCGCATCACCTCCGAAATCCACCTCGTCCGCGCCCTCCATAACAATTTCTTCTCTGGCAGCCACGGCGGCCGCATGAGCATCCTCCGTGTCTTCGAATTCACCCAGTGCCTTGGACAAAGCACCATCATCGTTGAAGAGGGTTCGCCAGTCGAACTCGCCTTTCTGAATAACGATATCATCCAAGGATCGTTTCTGATTGGCCTTCCGAAGCATGGCTTCTTCAACTGAATTCTGCGAAACAAAGCGATAGATGTGGACGTCACGTATTTGGCCAATACGATGCGCTCTGGAAACTTCGGTCACGTACGATATTGAAGGGAAAGGATAGACGACATACCTGTCCTCACATTGCCTGTCCATCTGAGGGTTGAAATCACTGTCGTAAAAAATAACAGTGTCCGCACCAGTGAGGCTGGATAAAAATAACGTTAGGGTAATTGGATTTGAAGAAAAGAACATACTCACTTGATCCCAACTCCCCCAGACCTCGATGATGCGATGAAGCAAAACACTCGCTGGTCCGCATTGAAACGCTCCGTGATGTACTGGCGGTCTTCAATTTTCGTGGCTCCGTCCAATCGGAGGTAGAGATAGCCATGAAAGTTCAGATATATCTCAAGAATATCAAGGATTTTGGTCATCTGAGTGAAGATGAGAACACGGTGTCCACCAGCTTTCTTCTCTCGCAGCAAGCGGGTCAATTCTTGAAGCTTGCCACAATCAAACTGAAGCAAGGAGGGGTCAGGAAATGCAATTTGGAGCTTCACGCTTGACTGGTGCAGGACCTCGTCGAATGCCAAGGATTGTTCCGCCAAGCAAGCTCCCAAACCACCCAAGGCTATTCGAGGCAAGTCTAGAGCCACCACGGGAGGAGTCACGAAAGCAAATCTATCGACATAGCTCGCCATGTCTTGAGCTCGTGTGGTGACTGATTTCACCATCCTATTCAAAGGTTGCACAGTATCCCAGTATTGTAAACTTATATTAATGGCGGAAAGAGGGATAATGGGTTTATAGAACCGAGACACATGGCCCAGTGTCTCCTTCGAGTAGACCGGATACGAGTTACAACGGAGTCGATTGAGATATCCCATGTGCGACCACCGAGCAATCGCATTAGCACGTTGTAAATATGCAGAATACTTGCGGAATCCAGCAATAGTACGGGTGTCTCTTGGGGAAGGTTCTTCTGGAAGCTCTGTGATGAGTGGTAAAACAGATGTCGCGTCAAGACGTCGGGTGTCTTGCGCAGCAAACAAAGAAGTGCTCTGATGGTCAATGAATCGCAGTCCAAGAAGATCAAGATTTACGGTTTCCTCCTCAACATTGAGGAAACGTCGTCGCACAAGCAGTTCCTTGATTTCAAAATCGGATATTGCCGATTTTTCCATTGCAAAAGAAGTCACAATAGGTCGGACCTCGAAAAGATCAGGATGATTGCACACTTTTCGTAGCTGCATAAGGATGTTGGCAATCTTCTGGTAAACGCCAGACTGCAGAGCATCCCGAGTATGTGCTCGAGACATGAACTCGTCGTAAAGGAATCGTTGTCGTTTGGACAGGGGACACAATACAAGATGCTCGTACTTGCTCGGGAGTTCCTTCTCGACGTCACGTTTCAATCGACGGAGAAGGTATGGTCGTAGAACAGTGTGCAATTTCGAGACTCGTTGCATTGTCTCATCGTCCAATATGTTGCCCATCTCTATCGCCTTCTCGAGTGGATCTATCGCGGATTAAGAGTCAGGCAAAGAATACATCGACACAGATGTAGACACACTTGAAAACCAGTCCCCAAACTCCTTTAGATTGGCAAAATTAGCTCCTGACATGAGAAATTGCAGCAATGCCCAAAGCTCCGTGAGATTATTCTGAAGTGGAGTTCCAGTGAGGAGAAGACGTCGGAAAGAGCGGAACATGAGCAAGATATTCCACCGTTGTGACTTGAAGTTTTTGATCATATGGGCTTCGTCAAGGATCATATAGTACCAAGCTCTACGTTTGAAAATGTGCGCGTCCCGACTAGCAAGGGTGTATGATGTTATACACACATTAAAGTGGTGTCTGTCATTCCAGCCATGCCGAAGCTCTTTACGCCGCTTGGTAGATCCATGGTAACTTAGGATCTTGAACCCAGGGAGAAACTTTTTGAACTCCATTTCCCAATTTAATAAAACGCTGGTGGGAACAACCTGTAAAGAACGTTGGTTCCGAAATGGCTCGAAGTCTTGTCAACTTACGATTAGATGAGGACCCCATATTCCTCGATCGCAAGCAAGATGAGCAAGCAAGGCTATCGTTTGGATTGTTTTCCTAACACGATATTCTTGTTAGAAGTCTTTGGAAAGCATAAGTTTGGATCACCAACCCAAGACCCATCTCATCTGCAAGTATTCCATTCAAATTATTCGTATGAAGACTAGCCAGCCACTCTAGGCCCGATTGTTGATAAGGCCGCAATATGCCTCGTAGCAAAAGAGGTGGCGTAACCTTCTGGTCGGCATTCCACTCGACTGGCGCGACAGCGAATGGCTTAAGGTAATCCGGAATTAGGAAATTGGTTTCGTCGGGTTCATCTTCATGATCAAGCTGGACTTCAGGCTGCTGATCAACTTCTTCATCACTTTTCTCGCTGCCTTCCGCCGCAACTTCTTCTATCAACGACTTGTCCTCAGGAGAAGGACTTCTAGGAGCCTCTTCGTCCCGTGAAGTGGGTGGAATGTCAATGTCAAGACCAGGTTTAGTGGATGAAGTAGTTCTCGAAGGTAAAGCGAGGGTTTCCTTAGAATGTTGTTCAGAAGTACCACCCGTTCTAGCATCGGGTGAGTCAAGCGTCAGAGGGCTTGGAGATTGCCGAGGCGAGTGTTCAGATACAGCCTGGAGCGGGCCATCACTGTGCACAGAAGCGATAGAAGAAGTCTCCGGGTGAAAATCTTCAGCAAAGATAGGTGTAGATGGAATTTCCGGGTCGTTCATATCATGATCTGGCTGATCAGATACTGGAATGCATGGAGAAGTCTGGGGAGATCGCTCGAATACGCTTGGAGATTCTGCGTGAACTGATTTGAGTCGGCCCCTAGACAGATGGGGAGGAGCTTCGAGAATCAGGGAATCTTCGTGTGTACTGGAGGCTCGTGTAGACGACGGTTCTGAATCCCCGTAGTCAAGCGGTACCAAAGAAGACATGTACATGGCAGCTGGACGGGGTCGTATAGGTGAACTGTCAAATTCACCATTCAGGACAAGTTCATCGACTGCAAAAACAGACGAGCCATCAGCCTCCTCGTCTTCATTATCAGAAGGTGTCCTGTTTCGAACTGAGCCGGTGGTACCCTGAGCCAGGCTGGACGATGGACTAGCCAGAGTCTGCACTACGTTGTCATCGAGTAGCATTTTAGTCATGCCTGCATCATCCTCTTCGAGACCACCAATAACGCCATCCGAATCCAAGTCCTTATCTGGCGCCTGATCAGCTTCCTCCCCTTCCTCCTCTTCAGAGCTCCAACCACCAGACACACTACTTGATCGACTGCGTGAACGAGAAAGATCGCCTCTAGAAAGATCGCCTTGTTGGGTCTCCAAAATTTGTCCGGACTGATCCAAAATCGCATCGAGATGTGCGTGACCGCGCTTGACCTCCTCAGCCTGGAACTTTAGCCTTTCCTGTTCTCGAATGTGCTGCAAACAGACAATTAAAATTCCGTTAATAAGGCATATAAGAGAAAGAGCCTTACAAATACGGCCTTTTTCCACTCATTCGTCACCATCTTTATTGTAGCCTTCGCTAGCGCCCTCAATCTTCTTTCCTCTTGAAGCTTGTGTTTTTCCTTTCGCGCTTCCCGCACATCCCAATACGCTTGAATTTTTAAAGCTATTTGAGAAGCTATTTGACGACCAGATTGTAGCTTGCTGTTCGTTTCCTTCTGGCGAATAACGGCCTCAATCACATTATCCCACTGGTCCCTTGATTGCCGCTGAGGCGAAGTAAAGGCGGTCTGAGTATCAACGTTAAAGCCAAAAAGCATGTCAGTGCCTGGTATGAACCGGCCATGCTTCCTAAATGACTCCGTGCGTTCGAAAACAGCTGCATCAGTGGCTACATGCCGCCGTAGCGTACTTTCGTTAACGTCTTGGCCATTGAACGTGACATATGACGAAAGAAATTCTCGAAGGGAGGTGTTATGTTTTGTGGGAGGCGGCCGTTGGCTAGGATTTGTAATTGGCAGCGGAGGTCTGCGCACGAGAAGCTTTATTCTCTTCACTTTCGGAGGGGGGAGTGGGACAGGGGAATGTTTAGGTTTCTTGTGCTTCGAAACCGGTGGCACGCTTGACTATAAATCGCAAGTAGTGAGCACAATACGACCCACAACGAAAAGGATACTTGCAAGTGAAGAATAGCGATTAACACGCCTGACAGACTCCTGTTGCAAACCTTGCTCAGGAGCCTTGAGCCGACTGCTTCTTCTGTTTGCAACAGATAGCGAATCGTCGTGTCCATTGGTCATAGAAAGTGTTCGTTTTCGTGTTTCCATCGAGGATGAAGTACCGGCTGTGGCTATCTCCTTCGATTTTTGTTGCCCATTCGTCCGAACAACAATGACGGGTAAAGGATCTTCTGCAGCATCCTGTGTTTCTTCGGTTTCCACCATCATACTATCCTCATCTGGAGTATGCTCGGCATCCTTGGGAAGCATTTCTACCTTTGCTTCCGCCTCGGCCTCCCCGGCTACTTCGTCCCGCTTGCCTTCCTCTGCTTCTCTTTGAACAACTTCCTCTGCCTCATTCTGTGTGACTTCCTCTACCTCATTCTGTGCGACTTCCTCTACCTCGACCTGTGCGACTTCCTCGACCTCAACCTGTGCGACTTCCTCGACCTCGACCTGTGCGACTTCCTCTACCTCAATCTGTTCCATCTCCTCTACCTCGTTCTGTGCGACTTCTTCGTTCTCCCGCACCATTTCCGTTTCCACTTCCTCCTCCATCTCCCTCTCTGCCTCCGTCTCGGCCTGTTCATCCGTCTTTGTCTCCGTATCTTTCTCCTCCACCACCTCCACCATCTCCGCCTCCTCTTTCTCCTCCCTTGCCTTCGTCTTCTCTTTACCCTTCCTCCGCCCAGCGGCGA
>QMFE01034563.1:0-13576 GCA_003314665.1 Tricholoma sp. MG77 | reverse complement strand
TCTCACCTACCAACGATGAGCAGGTGCAGCATATGCCGTACTCAATCCAGAGTATGCCAAACCCACTCATCGAGGGGCGCGAACGACGGCTTTTATAAGCCTTGGATTATCTTCTGTCATACCTGTGTCGCACTTGCTCTTAACGCACGGATCCAAGCACCTTTTTTCGGAAATAGGGCTTGGGTGGCTGCTGGCTTCAGGTGCCCTTCATATTACAGGCGCATTGCTATGGTATGTTTTGTCCTCTTGAAACTCGTTGCACACCTCCCCCGTCAATTTATGCATCATCTCCGTCGATTCAAGCATGCAAACACTGCGTTCATACTTAATACCCCATCTAATGCGAACCGTATTTTCGAACGATTTTCACCAGGGCGATTTGATTGTTTCTTCGCCTCGCATCAAATATTTCATTTCTTCGTTGTGCTCGTTGTGCTTGCGCATTATTATTCAGCATTGGAATCTTCGACTGTCAAGACCACAGTTCTGTAGACTGTGAGCTTCTTCAACGCGTAAGTCCTTCAAGAATTCGCTTTTCTTGTATGCACTCATACCAGAACACATGTAAACCATTAACTAGACCATGGTTGTGATGTTTCAAAGTCAAGAGGAACATATTATTGGCTTTCACTTCGTTGGACATTATTCACTTCATAGATTCCATGCATAAATTACAGACTTCGCAATGACAACTTGCATTATCAGGTCGCTTCGTGTCTTCGCTTTCACAGCTATCGCAACGTGGAATCTTCGGAACCGCTTGGAAAGCGCATAATGCACCTTCCGGCATTCAAGGTCTCTATATCGAGTCCTCAAACACCTATCAGTCATCAACTGAATCGCATACAAGCGCGATAGTCTGAGACAGAGGGTTCGTGTTGCTGTATCCACGTATGCCATTGTGTGCGGGGATGTCTGTGAATCCCGAACATCTGCTTGCAAAAGAAGCAATGATCGCATGCACGGCGATCTCGACCAGTGAACCCCAATTTCCACGAACCGAGCCACGAAGTGATCCCGGCCGGAAATCGGTGCAATCGCTACCCATGAAACAACGTACTGTTGTGTGGCAATTTCAAAAGGGCAAATTGATCGAGTCGTGCTTGCCAAGGGTTTTTCCACGTGTTGGTGCAACATACTCAGTCGGCGATTTATTTCGGTCCCGACCACACCAGAATTTCCCCAATTGGAAAACGTACTTCCATTGCAGCATTGCACAAAATGTGTCCATATTTGCTTGCCCGCAATCGACAATCTGCAGATTTCTCCTTTCTGCGGAGCATGATGTACAGCTCATGCCGAATATAAAACGAACAGACTAAGGTTGTTATGTCGTGGCTGGTCCGTGACTAATATTCCCCTTCCTTCCAGTGTATAGTGTGTCAAGACACTCTTTCCATGCCTTATTGTATAGGTCTCGAGTCTGCTGCTAATGCTTTCCTCTCCGCGGGCTTCGCAACCCAGCTTACATTGGCTGTCACAATATTCCTCCTCATCCTCTTGTTTACGTCCAATCTGCATAAGGATGCGGCTGATATGCCGACGAGATTACCTTGTTATTCTCTATTCGCTATAATACCGTTCTATCGCAAGAGGTATGATTTCTTGAACTGGGGGTTCCACGCGACGGGACAATCTGTTTTTCAATTCCAACTTCTAAGGGTGCGCAAATCTATTCCGGTCGACATCGTATGTTATTAAATTAACGGTGGTCATCTGACAAATTGTAGAACACCGTTGTCGTTGTCTCCGGAGAGAGTGCAAGGCAGACGTTCTTCTCGGCCAAAGGGCTTGATCTTACGGAAGGCTTCAAGATTCTTTCTGGCGCGGTTGGTTCCACTTACCGGTTTTGTCCGTTTCATCTTTTAATTGCTTGTAGATACCAATGGTTCGAGGGGTAACGTCTGACTTACAGACAAGAAGGGTCGCTCTGATCCACAAACGTCTGGCTGCTGTCCAAAAGAACGCGCCGCTCAACGACTGTAAGGTTTAGGCTTTCTACCTCCACGTTGTAGCATACTAAAGATCCTCAGTGATTCCTGCTATCCTAGAAGATTCTCGGAAGAAGATGGAGACGTGGGGAGCTTCCGGCATGTTTGATCCATTCGACAAAGTTTATGAGGTCAGTGCGCTGTGAAGCTGGTAGCTTTTCTTACTTTCCTGATTATAATGTTCGTAGCTTGTTTTTCAGACTTCTGTTCGAAGTCTAACCTGTAGCGAGATTGCTGACGACCCGGTCCTCGTCGCGCGTCTCAAAGTTCTGTATGATAAACTTGACACCGGTACCACGCCGGCTACGGTCCTTGTTCCCTGGCTTCCCACTCCTGCTATGATTAAAAAGTTATGGGCAACCAAAGAAATTTATGATATTGTTATCCAAGCGATCAACACACGGGAAAAGAGCGGAATATCTCGCAATGACACATTGCAGATGCTTCTCGACTCGGGAGACGAAAAATTGGTTGTGATTGGGGTGTGTTATACAGTTCCAGTCTCTTCCATCGGCCATTTAACACATTCTTACCAGTTCATCATGGGTCTCTTGATCGCCGGCGCCAGAGCAACGGGTACAACAGGTATGATGGCCTCTTCTGGTGTTCACGTATTATTGTTGAATATGTTTTTCATAAAGCATCGTGGTTGGTAACCTTTCTCGGGAGCCATCCAGAATGGCGAGAAAAGGCCCAGCTTGAAGTTGAAGCACTCCTTGCTTCCAATTCTTACTCCAATTCTCCCATTTCTTCACAGTCGCTCTCCTCCCGACTAGCTATGATTCCTCTGGAAATATGGGAGTCAGAGACACCCGTCCTTGATGATATAATTAAAGAAACGACTCGTATCGCCCAACCACACTCCGCTATGAGGCGAAATATTGGTCCACCGATATATATTGACGGCAAAATGATTTATACCGGAGACTACATCGTATATCCCTTTAGCGACGTCCATCTGGATCCAGAAATATATGCCAATCCTTGGAGTTTCAACCCCGGGAGGGAAGACGTCAAGGATGTTCCTTTCGGATATGTCGGCTGGGGAGGAGGTAGGTCGATCGTGTTCCAAGATTTTCTGTTACTTATAAACGTGCTACTCGGCACTTAGGAAGGACCCTTTGTCTTGGAACGCGTCTTGCTAAGCTGGAACTTAGACTCATTACTGCCATGTTTGTGCTCGGATTTCGACACAGCGTCGTCGACAAGTCCGGTAAAAGTTCAGGCCCCGCCCCCATTCCAAATTGGAACGATATCCTATTTGCACGCCCACAAAATAACTCTCACAATATAAAGTACGCGCGGTCTTTCATTCCGCTATAGATCTGGATGTTATCGCTGGCCGAAAGTTGCTACGTTCAAGTTTCCCCCTCCTATTCCCTCTTGTCGCTCACTTCTCAACTTTCGCTCTTTTTGGTCGTCATTCATTCAACAGGCCCTTCGGCAGCTGCGAGTCATACCTACTATGTATGCTGAACACATCTTGGACTAGGATTTGAAGACGCTTTAACTATAGACATCATCTTGGACTCGAAATCCAAAGTAAATATTTCTAAGATATGTATTTATAATTCTTTAGTGCTGTACAATAGTAACAATCCTTGGCGCAACTACTAAGCATTGGAAGGTGAAAGTGGAAGGACTTGGGTGTGAATTCATGTATGCACGACAAGAATGTTACAAGACAACTACTCGAATGTGAATTTATCTTGGACTTTGTTCTTGCCCCCCCCTTTCTTCGTGAGCTTTTGTAGTTCCGCCAACTGCCTTGCCTCTATCCTCTCCTTCACTCTGCTCAATTTGATGTGTTCCGACCTTTCTTCCCGTTCCCTTTCTGCAAGTTGCATCCTCTTCTCTCTGGAGGGTGCCCACTTGCTCTTCAAGATCCTCCTCACAGCCTCTGGACTAATCCTGAACTTTTCCGACAAAACTGGCGTGCTGAACTTCTGCGGATCAAAGTGATGCAGTTCGCGAAGACCTTCCATTGCTTCCCTAGAGAGTTTACGAGGTGGAGACCAACCATCTGGAAAGTCTCTCCGTATGGTAACACGATGCGCTTTGTATTCGTGAAGTGTGGGTTTATCAGGTGGGCAACGGAGATGTGGCGGGGGTGTATTGGGTCTTGCTCCATTTACGATCTCATTGTCCTCGGAAAGGTCAACGGGTGCATCGTCATCCTCCAAGATTGATCGAGGCGGTGGGATGCCAGCCAAACGCCACTTATGCAGTGAAGCAGAGGCAACATCAGTTGCGTAAAAACGTCTAAGGAGATGTCGACGACAGAGAGTGAAACCGAAGCTGCGGAACAAGGACTTCATTGGGGGTCGATGTTAGCTTCGACGCTGGAAGTTTCGTCGCATTTCCAAGTCAGCGCCGCGCGCTGATGTCCGTTGTCGATCGATCGGCAGAATCCGTAGCAATTCTGTTATACCGCCACGGTGACCATACTGGCCGTTTCCTCCATTTTCCTTCGTTCTCTCTCCCCTTTCTCGTATTCCCAAAAGCGCCAGTGAGACAACCCTGCATCATGGCCGAACTTTCTGATTCAAAGATCATCGAAGGTGTGTTGCTTATTATCATAATTTTCATCACCCTCGGAGAACAACGCCGCGTTCTGACTCGAAGTGTTATGGACGGATCCATAATAGTCTATGCCACACCACTTTTTTAATGACTCGTTATCAATGGCCTTTCCAGTAATCTGACGATCGTTCGTGCAGCTTACCTGGATGTTCGTGCCGACAAATCTGAGACGAACTGGTTGCTCTTGGATTACGAGAGTGAGCGCTCTGATAAACTTCAGGTCACACAAACAGGCACAGGCGGCCTCGTTGAGCTCCGTGAAGTTCTTGATGACTCTAAGGCGTCCTATGCTTATGTCCGTGTTACATATTCAAATGACAAGGAGTCAACACGCGAGAAGTTCATACTTGTGGTAAATGTCCCTGTTTTGCATCCGATGCCTTCTGTCTGACGTCGGCTCTGTTCATCAGATCTGGATAGGACCAAATTGCAAGGTGATGAGGAAAGCCAAGGTGTGCGGTGAACTGCAACTGTTATACAAGCCGAGTCGCGGTTCCTATGCTGATCCTCATTCTTCAGATCTCCGTCCATACAGCAGACGTCAAGAATGTTCTACGGGTATATTCAATTGAGGTCGCCGCACGAGAGAAAGATGACCTGAACGAGGATCCCATCGTCACGAGATTGCGGAAGGTACGGTTATCCCTCTAAAAGTTTTAAGTATAATTCTGATGTGACGGTTTGCGAATCTCTGTGGCGGTTATTCAGGCTGGAGGCGCGAGCTATGACGGGGTTTAACAGCACGCTTATTAATGGAGTTATCCTGTCTGGCTTCTCTTCTTTTTGCACATCATGGAACATACGCTGATGGTCGAGGAAAAGCCTCGGTGTAATTGCGTAAAACAAAGTTACGGGTAAGCGCCCTATGCGACTAATATCATACAGGCAAGTATCCGTCTCAAGCGAGGTCCCGACCTCTTGGAGTAAACTTCTTGAGGTTATCAATGCCCTGTTCTTCCAGCCTCATGCCCATCCACTCGGACATAGGCTTTGCACCGAGGCCTAGTTCATAAAAGTCGATTGATGGCTTGTTCCACTGAAAAAAAGCATGGGAACGAATGAATAACCTCTCAGCGTCCGCATGCCTCTGAAGTGAAGTACAGTGCACAGACCTTGAGGACAGCCCAGTCGAGTCTTGCACAATTCTTGGCACGAGTGCCAGACACAGCAAAAGTTAGTGTGTCTTTTATGCACTCCATATAGGGTTGAACGCGTGCTTACCTTTTCCTGCGCTATTTTCCCAAGCGCTGCGAAGAGGGCCTTGCCTATTCCACGAGCTCTGTGTTCCGGCTTGACGTAAAGATCTTCAAGCTTGCGTGTGCATGTCAGAAGCGAAGGAAGTAGATCTGAATTGATACTCACAAACAACCCGGGCCTGCCGGTCCAAGTCGAAAAATTGAAAAAATAGAGCGCTAAACCGATGGGGCTTCCAGGGGCATCGGCAGCGCCGGAAAAGGCCAATAGTGCATAGGCATATGGTTTTTCGAACAGATTTTGGTGAAGCTGTTTTGAGGCAGAGAAATTCCCTAAAAGGTCAAACCCAAAACAGAAAGACGTACAAGCTCCGGAGTTGCCTTAACGGATTCGGGTTCTTTCTCGTAGGTGGCCTATTTATGTATTCGATTTCCGTCATGAATTAAAAGAAGGACTCATCTGGACGAACTTACGAGATCTATAATCAGTTGAAGAATTGCTGGCTAAATCGATACAATGAGTCAAATTTTTTAAAGGGCTGACGCAAAGGCCGTACCACGTCGTCAGGCGTTGCTGGCCGAATATGAAAAGAAGCCATACTATGTCCAACTTGGAAAGCGAATAAGGTGATGGTGGCTGCTGATAATCTCTTGTGTACAACTGTTTGTCCTGAACCTTATTACGATTTTCATTCGACACCGCGACAACGGTCCTCTCCTCGTAAAAACTACCATGGACCCGGTAAAATTGGCGAAACTGCAGGCTGCAGCAGCAGCCAACCGGATTGGTGCGTTTTTATCTAAACATGCGATCGTTTGAACTCTGACTGATAGATTTGCCGGTGTAATTTGATCAGGTGGTAAAGGAACTGTTCGTCGAAAAATCGTCCGGAAGGCGAAGCCCTCAGCGGCGCAGGACGATAAAAAACTACAGGGAGCACTCAAAAAGTTGAACGTGCAGCCTATTCCTGGAGTGGAGGAGGTGAACATGTTCAGGGAGGACGGGAACGTGCTTCACTTCACCGCACCAAAAGGTATACATCGAATTTATCGAAAAGCATATGCTTCTTCCGCCGGCGGAGGTGTTTATTTCGGGAAATATCTTACTAACTTTTTATAAGCAGTCCACGCTGCCGTATCAGCCAACACGTTCGCCATCTATGGCACAGGGCAGGTGAAAGAGCTCACGGAGCTTGTCCCTGGTATCTTGAATCAACTAGGGCCTGACTCACTCGCCTCTCTTCGGAAACTTGCCGAGTCATATCAAGCCATCCAGCAAGGTCAACAAAGGCCACCCACTGCGGGAGGTGCAGCCGATGATGACGATGACGATGACGTTCCTGATCTGGTGGAAAACTTTGATGTGGAGGGTGATGCGAAGGTTAGCCTTGACTAGGACAGACGCAGGAATACTTGTGTGGCGAGGGTCGGGTTCGCGATGATCGTAGGGCTGTTTTTCTGAAGCCAGAGACGTGATGGGATGAGTGGAGACGCAGACAGGAGGTGATGAGCGCTTGCGTGTAACCACACTTACCGTTCTTTTTTGTTTTCGCAAGATTTTGCTATGAAAACATTTACTCGCAATCTCCCAAGACACAGCTTACCTGCAATCACTTACCTCAGGAGTTACCCGCGGTGGTGCACCGGTGATTGTTGGTCTGCGTGCGCATGTTGAGTACTTAATTTCATGTCGCATATATGACTATTTCAGTGTAGTGAGAGTCTGTCGCAGGAAGAACTATGAACCAAGACGATCTTCCCTACATTCTGTTCTAAATGCCTTCCGCCAGTGCCAGGGTTATCTGGTGTCTTGTTGAGGCCACTATCTGAACACGAACGGGATTGATTGCCGCACACGAGTTCCACAAAGACAATTGGATGCATAGAGCTTCGGCATGGCAGTTGTTATGCGGACTGTATCATGAGTTAACTTTGACATGAGTGCTGAGCTTGTCGTCGTCGTCCACTTCCATTGCCGAGTAGCGCCGATGCGTCCTCAAATTTGTGATAGAACGATTTTCGTATCTTTTGAAGTCGGGATAGATTTACCAAATTTGACCCAAATCAATTTTTGTTACAATCTCCCGAAAAACACCACTAGCGGGATTGTGATAGGCAGTTGTAAGTCATACCAATAAGCACCTAGCCGAGTATACAAGCAGGGTCCGAACTTCTAATTTCGAACCCGACATACTACTCAGGGTCATAGTCAAGACCTAGCTAGCCCAAATTGGATCCGGATTTGAGCTGAGGATATCATGAATCTGGCGAAACCTAGAAGGCAGACTGAACGTAAGGGCAAGAAATCCGAGTCATATACAAGAATCCCAACGCTAAAGGTCGCAATCTGACTAACCTCAGGCTAAGGGTAGGACTCGGATGCGAGATAGGCCTTCCAGTTTCCTATAATATAAACTTGAAGAGTTCACGTTTCAGCTGTCGATCAGGCGTGTACCTTTGACAAGGATGAATCTCTACGCAGTAAGTTCTTGAGAAACGGCACCTTCAAGTTGTCACTGTGATCGCTAGAGTGGCAGGTCCGATCGCCATTAGTGTAGATTGGCCTTCACCAAATTTACTTTCGAATCCTAGAGAACATTCCATAAGTATAGTTAGATTGTCTCTAAGAAAGTCATCCGGACAACCGCTCCAATTCCCAAAATGATGGTATATATGACAAGATTTAAAACGATATGCAACTGAGAAACACACACTCTTGAATTTTGATAGGATTTAGCCTACTTCGACGTCTGAAAGGTGCGCGAATGGCTCCGGTAGTAAGCGACGACAACTATGGTTACAATTTTCATGAACTTGAAAAAGCCCTTCAGGAATAAAAAAACAGCACCCACAATGTGTGTGCCAGTGTGTTTTTAGGATCTGCCTATCGTATTGAGTCTAGCTGGAACGTTTCTAGTAAACGTTCAGTATGCTGATGAACATCCGGCAGTCAGCGGAGAGATCTAGCGTACCGTGTACTTGATGTGATTTTGCCATGTTTCAATGTCTGATGCCTGACGGCTTCGGGCCGAGCACATGGAAACGTTCGGTGGATTTTCACCGAGTCACTGACATGTGTTCCTGCGCGGACGGGGTGACAGCCAAGTGTCAGAAAAATCACCACAGGCAATCCTAGGATTTCAGGATTGATGTCAGTAGCGAGCACTTGGAATATAGGTGAAATTCGTCCTGTGAAGTTCGCAGTGCTATTCCTAGCGAGGAGGATACTGGATCAAGGTCACATACATAGAGGGCCTTATTGTAGAGCACTAGCTTAGCACAGGCTGGATGGAGTGAACAGGGTCCTTCGGCACCTGCTGCCATGTAATAAGCAGTTATCATCGAAATGCTTGGATCTTCTATATGCCACATATAGCTCCCGCGACAGGCAACGCGACAAGTGCGTTGGTCCACTTGCCGCAACCTTCCTTAGTGACTGAATCTTCTGAAAATGACGTTAATATATTCACAGACCAACAGCCGATTGTTCAAGTGATGAACAGGATTTCATTTCCTCAAACCCACGCATCCCACTAATATGGCTATTATTACCACGGAGCCCCATGCTCTCAGCTCTCTCCGGGCGGCAAACCATGTATCGAGGTGTAGATTGTGCATGAGTTGAATTGGGCGAGATTCTCGCTCATGATGTTGGGAAGCGAGTGTAGGTATATTTTGACTGTGGGGTGTTGGGGGTGGGGTAGGCTGAGGGGATGTGGATGTAGAGTTTGATGGTGGAGGGGTGACTTCTACTTGAGACACACCTCCGAGAAAATCGGTGATGAGAGCATGATCAAGGGGGCGATTGAACAAGTCACTGCGTACGCCTGCATGGGAGTTGATCTTATTAACATCATACGAATTAAACTAGGTGAGAAAAAAAAATTAACGCAGCAGAGATTAGCAGTAGTGTAAGACGAAGATAAGAGGACATACAAGATCTTGCATGGTTTTATGGCTCGTCTTGTTGATATCTTCCATGTATTCAAGGACGTAATGTGTAAATGCATCGATGACAGCCACCCCTATGTCATTGTCGTTCGAGTGCTATGATGTGATGTCAATAAACACGGGGAAGTGTGAAGGGAGTAGCGTACCGAATACGAATTTTCACCGAGTTCAGAAGAACCGGTTGCGAGGATGTTGGGCGAGTAAAGCTTGGAATACATGGTATTCGCTTGACAGGTGTCGATCATGAAAAATATCTCATTGTATCTTATGTCTCCATCAGTAGATGGTGAAAGTTGTAGCAGAGCATGCTTCGTACCGTTTCTTCTGATACATTTGTTCAAAGGCGTCGGCGATGTCAAACGCACTGATCTCCTCATTGTCTTGAAATTTGAGGAATTCGTTGCCGCCGTGACCAGTCATATAGACGAAGATATTAGATCGGTCGTCTGACAGGAGACGCTTGGAACGCGGGACTGATGGCTCCACGCGACCTTGTAGGCATATACAGATGAGCAACGAATCGCTTTATTGGCTTTGGGCAGAGAAGGGTAGAGGCATGCTAACGCACGAAAATTAATATCAGACTAGTAACCGACTTACCGGTCAACACTCTGATAAGATTCTCCACCGTCACTTCGTACCCGCGATAGTCCACCTCTATATTATCGCCGTACAAATCAAGCTGTCGGCCGGGATTGGCGTAGACGCTTCCCGGGAACTTGTTTCTCGCGTTACATGATACGTCGTCCGCTAACATGAGAATGATGTTTGAGTCTGGTATTCCCAGCCGTTTGACTGTGCGATACCTAATGAATAAGATCGGCGTGAGGTGTTCGCTGACGGCTTGGCTAGACTCACATCCCGAGCGCATTGGCCATATGCTACAGATTCGTCAGTAATTCATACTTTGATTCGATTGGCGGTCGGATACATACCCTGTAGTTGAACCAGTACCTAGACGCACATACTAGTACGGCCCAATTATTTGTGTGCAAAGACCCTGACCCAGCCGTTTCATTTCTGGCAAAAAAGTCTCGAACAGTGTCTTCCTGTAATGGCTGTGAAGTAGCAAGCGTTCCCCAGAGCCAGCTAGACAGACATAGAACCAAGTGAAAAACTGGGAGAAAATACATCGCAAGTTTGGCGGAGTTAGTAAAACCGTCCAACTTGAACTGGAACCACCAACAACAATTATGCGTGGTAAGGGGTCCTTCATCGTCGCGAACGACGACTGGTTGCTCATCGATGATAGGACTCGTCGCATATAGTGATGATTCACAAAGTGATTCGGAAGCCAGACCCTCTTCGTCAAAATCCATTGCTGTAGACAAGAATGTGAGAATATTCATCGTGTCTCGTCATAGCCGTTTCCCTCTTTGTTGGCTGTTCGTTCTGTCTCGGACAGGATAAATCGTTGAAGTCCGCCCTTCATGCACTACCATCAGATTGTGAGCCACCATTCCCTACCATGTGTATAATGGTCATTTCTGATTGCACTACCAGCAGCTCGACGGCTCCCAAAATCACAAGTGATAATCCGTCGTCCACCAGCTGCAACTCTGAAGAAACAACAACCACGAGCACACATATCCGATGACATTAATCATGAGTCGACACCGCAACTTGAAGAAGACCGCACCCGAAGTCGTAGATCGGGGTCCCCGATGGATATGGATTCAACGTCAAGTCACAATGGAGCGACAGAAGAACCGCATGATGAGCTGTCCCGCATCCGAGCTCTACTACGACCACCACCTATACCCGGTGTTGAGGACTGGGGCATCCCCCCAGAATCCAATGAGCCTGCAGACCCCGCTATAGTAGTACGTCTTCTATCATTTGTGCTACTAGCTCCCAGTAACTTCCTATTGTGCAGACCAAGCTGGCTCAATTCCACGCTCTTAAAAGAGACCCTGAAAATCCAAAGCACTTCAATGACTCTCTCATGTCAAATAAATCATTCCGCAATCCGCATCTGTACGCGAAGCTTGTAGAATTTGTAGATGTGGATGAGCGCACGACCAATTTTCCGAAGGAAATATGGGATCCTAATGATGTCCAACCAGAATGGTTTGCTGATCGAATCGGTACGTTGTGCTTTTGTTTGCCCTTGACGGGAGAGAGCTTTGTTCATGCCATTCAACGGAATTCTTTTCGTTCTTTTGTTCCGCTATTTGTTTCAACGCTGCATCACTTTGGGACATACTACGTCTTGGTCGTCATATCGCATGCTATATCTGGCGGGTGGTTCTTGGGTTAATTCTGATCGCTTCTTTGGACGCCGATCCACCGGCGCGACGACTCAAAGCCGAATACCAAAAGTTGCGCTCAGAGCAACAGGCTGCCGCGCAGTCTTCTGGAAAGCGTAGTCAAATCGATTTCACCAGCTCCTCAAGCAAATCTCGAGGCAAGGCACAGGAACACGAGAGGGAACACGTCGGGACGGCTGTTGGGAGGAAGAGTCGATTCCAGCCGCACGGATATGGGTCGGGAGATAGCAAGGCCGTGCAAGGAAAAGAGAGGGAGAGGAATTGGTGGGGATAGGTTCTTTTCCCGCTTTGTAGTTCCGTTTTGGGGGCTCATGAATACATACCATTTAGTTGGATTTTACTTCTTAACCTGGGGACTCGACTTTGTTTTTTACACGATCGGTGTATCCGATTGTCAAACAGCGGGAATGATACCTGTGTTGTATGCACTGACATTTGCGGTGAAGGTTGCACGCAGGAAAAACCAGATACCCTCTTTTTGAGAAATTCTCGACTGAATCATTGAGACTCTTGCCATTGCATCTATTCGCCTGCCCAATGTTCAGATACCTCGTGCATGGCCGTCGTCCTGATCTTGCCTCCAATTTTCAATCCACAATTTCGCGAACCTATGCGATGAAGTGGTCTCCATTCGATACCCTTTTCAATCCCCTCACACAATATATGTGGTTACGTACCGTCCCCCTCAGAGCGTCAAGCTTTCAAGGCTCGTCCTTGGTCGTTTCGCATCTCATCAAGGATCGCATAGAGTGATCATAAACACATGTATGATAGTATCTGCTATCAAAACAAAGTGTCCAGTTTTACCGAATCAAAAAAATCGCCGCCAGGCCCGTTAAAGAGCATAATGCACATCAGTGGGTTATGTAAATTTAACTTATAGCTACAGCATATCTAAGTAGCAGGGCGAGTCTTTCAAGCCACAGAACATCTACCAACAGCTATGTTGACCAGGACTTGTGCCATAGCATCCTCAATGTATTCTTTGTCAGTTCCACTAATCCACATTCAGAATGACTAGGGTACTTGGGAGTTCGTTGGAGTAAGAAAATGTGATCACTAAACAGAACTTCTTCCAACATGGAAGAAGGCCGCCATGACTTTTTCCGTACTGTAGACTGCAATGAATAGATGAGCTTCAGGTGTAGAAGAAAAAATAGGAAACATACCATCTGCATCCATTCTCACAAGGGATGTGAGGACGTCACCCGTTCTGCATCAATGTGGCTACGAGTGCACATCAACTCCTGAAATTTGTTTTGTATAGCATACCAAACTCTGATCGGCAACAGATGGCCCGGGTAGGACGGCTGCCCCTCGAATGATGCAGAAATATACCAAACAGCGGGGATCATGGGGCACATCAGGGTAAAGCTTATTAAGATGAAGGTAGATACGTTGTTCGTCGTGTAACACATGGAGGAGAATGATACAAGGAAGAAGATCATGCTAATACGGGAATAAGAACCTGCCTTAGCTGTGAAAGGACAAAGGGGTAAACTCACCCCCAAAGTAGCAAGGTGTACGGAAGACTATAGATCAAGGCCAGCATCTCAAAACCGATCGCGAGTCTTGACACACCACGACG
>QMFE01034321.1:0-15861 GCA_003314665.1 Tricholoma sp. MG77 | reverse complement strand
CGTCTACGCCCAGGGCACCCCCCACACCACTCTGCCCTCCCCAGCTTGACCCCAAACCAGCTGTTTCGCCACCTCCCGGACATTTTGATTGGGCTGAAGATGCTGCATCGTTGCCTACCGCCCCCAGCTCACATCCGCAAGATCTCTCTGGTCTGAAGATGGGCCGTCTACAGCCATTCGGAACCCTGCGACGACGGACGAGACGACGACGAGCCCCACCCCATTTTTTTATACCCTCGCGACAATCTTTTCCATTATCTTATGTTTCTCTACCATATGCTCAACCTTTTATCACCCGACGTCATCCCCATGGTATAGGACCAGGAAAACCCACCATCACCATTCCCTCTAGAACTCCTGCCCCTGCTCCTGCATCCCCAGTTCTGAACCTTGACTGGGACCAAGATCCTCGTCTCAAGAATTTGAGTCAGGCCCTTCGTGCCTTGGGATGGAGACCACCATGCTGAGCTTTTTCTATTTTTTTATTTCATATTTTAACTGCATATATTATTGTTGAACATTTTAGACATCATTTTTCATCATTTTTTTATTTAGAGTTTAGAGGCAACGAGGGCGTTGCCATTGTGTAGGGGGGCACATGTAACCGTGCATCCTGCCATCACTACAGTCAGCAGGTAGATACACGGTCACGTGATTGGATGTTCATGTTAGCATACATGTAGACACTGCTTGTTCATCGACATACCACCGCTATAGACTGAGTTGCCCGTGCTTTGGGGCCCTTCTCGCGTGTTCGCTGAGTCTCCGCACTGTCTGCGTTGAGACTGTACGTCTCCACCGGTCGATCAGTTTACTATGATGTTACCTGAATGTGGCTTCAACTCGGTCTATCCTTTTTGCACGATTTACCCCGATTTATCCGCATGCTTGGTCGATTTATTCTATTCAGTATACTACTTATAACCGGCATTCCAGGCCAGTCTGTTATGTTCAATTGGTGGTGATGTTCAGCTGCCCGGCCCATCCATTTCACATAAGGTAACATAATTGGCCTTCCCGACCACCTGGGCTGCTCTATACAGTATAAAGGCTTGTGCATTTACACCCGGTCCATTGGTTCGCTACAATGTCAACCCGGTGAGGGCGGTCGCTTCTGTATGACCTTCCCAGATTCACAAACTTGCTCAGTCCAGCAATTCTATTTAATATGCCGTCAATAATGGACAGCACAATTTGCCAGGATATTATTTAGTACAGTCCATCCACTATTGCCCAGTCGATCCATTGTATACGACCGATGTATGACGGTATCCCTCGGCATGGCGGGTCAGTTTTGTACGATGCACAAGCATTTATACCACTGCATGGTCAATCTGTTGTATGCAATGTATGGCTAATCATTCCTATATTGGGGCAGTCGATTCTCCATGATATTTATAACATACAGTCCGCTAAATTCATTGCATGCAATGTTTGTGTAATATCAATAACATTGGCCAGTCTGTTCTCTACGATATGCAAGGATTTGTAATGCTGGCTGGTCGATAGGTTGGATCTGAAGTACAAGTAATTACTGTTGGACTCGGCCAGTCAGTGCTGAACTATCCATGCCATGACCCCCATCTGATTTTGCAATATGGAAGGATTTACGCGGCTTCGCGGTCCATCATTTCTATTCGAAGCACAAGTAATAAGTGTTTGGCGCAGCCACTCACACCCGCACACACTACACATACTTGGTGTGGCCCGGTCAATCCATTGTGGACAATCCTACCAATAACCCATACAGTCGGTCGTCTTGTCGAATACAATCATATCTAGAGTTCAGCCAAGCTGATGTCTAATGACTTAATCACGCCCGTATCAAATGCTTCCATCTCGGCCGAATCATTCATCACAGATATATAAATAGCAATACTGGTTAATCATTGGTACTACCTTATATGGTCACATAGATACGGTCGGGCCGTTCCGCATGACAGACCCGGCCGAATCGTTGATCACAGTCTCTTCGACCGATCGTTTCTGCCGATGTGGACGGCCGAAATGCACCATCGGATCCCTCGTTCGACACGGCCTAAGTCACTGAACTAGCTGGTGAGATCTCAGAGTTTCTCACCGTATGGCTAACCCGTCTTGAACCTGTCTCCCAGAATGACAGGGCTAAAATCAACCGCCTTCCCAACACTCCAGACCTCTATCTAATCGCGACACCCCGCACCCAACAAGTCTGTCCTGGTGCAGAATCATGCCAGTACCTGCGTAAATCGCTCGATTTCCATATCACTCCTTCTTCCTTGTCCTGCTCATACCCGACTAGATGCTTGTAGGGAAGAACTTCCCGCTCAATGTGCCTAAGAGTTTTTTCAACTCCCCACCGGCAATCCTGGCAACATTTCCATGCAACATCGATTAGCGAGTGGCTAAGAACGCAGCGCTCGACCACGACCCAGATTCGGAGCGCGTTGGCTATTTGAAATCTAGGCACAGGTGGTGTCTTATTTTGTGCGGTGCCCGGCGAGCCTGAGTCCAAGCTGGAAATCAGATTAACCACCGTTGAGAGTTCGACGATAACGACAGCCCCAGGAAATTGTCCAAACTTGGCGAGGTCGAGACCTGGCGCCTCGGACTCGGACTTTAACTTTACTTGAGCTTGTCCTTCGCTTTGCGATTCATTTTAGTTTTGATGGTCACTGGCAGAAACGGCGCCAGCTCGTCTGCCAGCCGCAGTTTCGCCGAGAAACTGAGTTCGAATTTCCGAGCTTGGCAATGCTTGTTAGCTGGCGTTTATCGTGTCAATATTAATTCGACCATTCCATGGACTGCCTAGGCGAGGATTCCTACAGCAAAGTGCAATTCATATTCTAGCTATCTGAATGGTGGCAACTTGAATGAGATCAAATTCGACCGTCTACTGAGCAGGATTTCGTGAAGCGTTGAACTCAGCGTCAGAAACCGAAAATGGAACCCATTGCTGTGACGAGGAACGGATGCCAGTAGATCCGCGACGGCAATAGTCTGAGAGTCTAGAGAACAACGCAGCGTGTGGGACACGATGCCCGGTAAGAAATTCCTCAGTCGTTTTCACCCAAATCACGCTTCTGACACGCCTTCCGACTTGCATTTAAAGGCTGTGTCGTCTTCCGAATCCCTCTTCGTCTTTTCGCAATGGCATCCACTCCATCCTTCCCCATTCCGAACGTACTCTACCGTATACAGAGTATCGATTCTGCCCATTACCTCGAACTGTACGATGTCAATAACGAAGTAGTTGTTATGCGTCCCTGCAAAGATTGCCTTGAGCAACAGGCAAGCATCATTTCACTCATGAAACATATGTCTTCTGCTTAAGATATCGTCCCTCACAGTGGATATTTGTCGCTTCTGGCCCGATCGATGGTACTTACAGGGTCCAGAATGCCGCTACTCAATTCCTTAGAAACCCACGATACTTGACGGTCGGCCTTACTGATGATCTATCTGCAAATGCCATTGCTGTGAGCGATGGAGATACTCCGGAAGCCTGGTCAGTCAAGGAAGCGGATCGCAAGGAAGTATTCAGGTGAAATTTCCTCAAATTCTGTGCTTCTACGCAGTTAAACTTCATCATTTTCTGGCAGCCTTACCTGCAAGAGTGCTCGTAGAAACTACGAGGTATTTCTCCTCGTCGACGAGAGTGGAAAGGTATTTCGATCGCTCTCCACTATGGTTAGCACAATCTCATCCTGTTTAGGCGGGCTTCGTTGAAGAGAAAGTTTCAAATGTGAATGTATGCCACGAGGTTTTGAGACTTGTCTACATTTTTCATCAGCGCTTTGTTTTTTCTGTTCCAGACTTTTTCCCAGAACAAGAAATGGAGAGTGCTCGAGGTCACGCCATCAGTGCCACGGGATACTTATCGAATCTGTACATTAAACGGAGCCGCTCTGCACATGAACCCAGAGAACGGCGCCGTTTCTCTTGAGAATCCTGAGAAAGGGAAGCAGCAGGAGGTGTGTGTTAAATGCTGTTTTCAGCGCACCACGCTGTCAGATTTGAACCATCTTCGCAGTGGGAAGTCGAGCCGCTCGGGAATGGACGGTGCACGATCAGAAGTGCCTCGGAGGTCGCTTACCTTGGATGGACATCAAGCAACGGCGGCTTTCCCAGAGTAGCAAAAACAACTTTTCCACAAGTTTGGAATGTCACCACTGGTCTCGGCGACTATTGTTCGTGAGTTGTTCCATTTTTCTGTACTTCATCGTGAAATCACTAGTATTGTTATAGAATTAGCATGAAATATATGCTTCCTGATCAAACAAGTATCGATCTCGTGCTGAGCAGTGGGAATAAGAATGAGGTATAGTCCGTTTGAGCCCTTTTATGTAGCAACTGATATCATTGACGTTGGCAGGCCAAGTTGAACCTAAGAAAGGTACGTATCTATAGAGTATCTCTGATTGCGGCGAGCTTAGCGGCTCTCTTCCAGGTTGCCCATAACCAGATCTGGGTTTTCGAGACACCTGACGACATAGATGACTCGGACATGGACGACCCTGCTGCGGCCAGCCCTCCGCCATACAAAACTAATCGTTATTCCGAAATTAACGATGGTCCATACTACCTGCGAAATATCGGAACTGGACAGTACATGTATGTTAGCTCTTCTCCTTGGCGATTCACGTCCGCCGGGTCAAAATCCTATACTGTAGGCCTTGCTGTTCTGTCATGTGATGTATAAGCTTACTTTGTCGGCGTGTAGTTTCATGTCAAATATATCGGCACTACTGGCGAATTTACCTTGTGCTACTCAAATACCGCCTATTTCGATCGCTCAAGAGAACTTTTGGTTGCTACCAACAATACTACAAGTAACTGGGTGCTCGAACGTGAGTCTGACCCAGCTGGAGGATATTGTTACTTGTATGTTGTCTGCGCTTGTCGGCATCGGCTCGGGCACTCACCTCTTACTCTGTGTACTATAGCATCTGTCCAGCTGATGATCCCCAGTTAGCGGTCTCTGGAGATACAAAGCGAGATATCAACGGTTATGACGTGGTAAGTGTTCTAGGATACTCTTGTCTTGTCTTTCCGCCAAGGATTTATTTGTTATGTTCCACAGCTCACAGTTGGCATGAAACAGGCCGGGTATACGAGGCAACAGTGGAAGTTCGAGGGATAAGTTCACAATCGATCATCGTCCTTGACATGGTGTATCTGGTGCTTGGATATGTGTAGTATTGTTTCGTATTTGTCGACCTGCTTTGTCGAATATTTGCATCAATTCGGGGATGTCAGATCCCGTTCCGCCAGCCCCTTGGCTTTTCAAGTCATTCTAGGCCGCTGTGGTCGACCAACTTTTCACTGGGATTAACGCCCAGAGAAGGTCAATGATGGAGCTCAATCAACAAGCTGAGCAATATCAACTTGAAACAGAAGAATGGCCAATATCTACCCCTCCGAGCTGAACGGCATTGAGACACGCGCACAATTTTACACGAGGCGTTTCTAGGTTACATATAAGAAAACCCGGATCAGTATGGTATTGTCCGAGATCGTCACCCGCTTTGACACTGACAATCGCCTCTCAGGAGATCATCATGTGTTGATGTGGGGTTCACTTCGGAGAACGCGGCGAAGAGGGGGTGAGATAGTGGAATCACTAGTACACATTGTTTGGATTAATTCAGCCTGATTCCAAGTCTGGGCTACTGCTCAGCGCTCGCACACAGTCTCACAAGCTATATTTGAAATTGTTGCCTTGATCGGAAGTTTGTTCCCGTTGATTCCGAACTTTCCCGATATGAAGAAGTCGAGAAGTAAAAACGTTAAACGAGACAAACTTACCAGCCACCGTTGCCATGCCCACGCTCTCACTAATCTTATTCCTTAATCTCATTCCTTACACCCCTTCCACCTACTAGGAGGCGTCGGGTTCCCGCTCGAGCTTGAAGGCTACTGGTACGGGCCCGTCATCAAGATGTCAACGACTGTAGTCAACATCAGTAACAACCAAAATTCGAATAACGTCACGAATTCAAGAGTGGCAGACTCGTATTGTGTATCTACTGGTCGTGGTCAACAAGCTCCTCTGGAAGAAAACTTGGCAGATCATAATTTTGATACTACGCATGATGGTATCGTCAATTCATGCTGAGAGCCTATAGTTGTTCATGTTCTAAACTCAACTTAGCATCGTTTGAGGATGAACGCAGCCGTAGAGGACGCAATCGTCCAACTCCTGCCCGCGATCATCGGATTCCTAGTCGGGTTCCTTCGAGTTTCACAAGTTATGAGAGAAAGTCGGAGCAGGGGGACAATCGTTCACCCGACAGCCGGCGCCATTCCTATTCCCATTCCACAGTGCAGCCAACCTCACCCCGTGTTGTTCCCAGCGCCCGACCTTCACGCGTACCATACCCTATGCGTACCACCGTTAACTCGAGGGACCCCTACCACGTGAGGCCCGAAACAGAGCACGAAGCACCCCAGCGGTTTCTAGCCTATCAGCGGTCACATCCAGGCCACGCCCCTCCCTATCCTGTTACCTCACCTCGTCGCACTCGGTGGACGCCAGGTAGAACTCAGAGTACAGGGCAGGAAGCGGAAGCCATACGTGACGACCGTGAGAGAAACCGATGGTGTTCTGTCAGCCGTAGTCGACATACGTCCAGGAGACCCCGAGAGAAAGCCCATGGCTCCAGGAAAGTTGACACCAGGGAAGGTTCGACTTCGAACCAGACACCTCAATCCCCACCCTTCTTGCACACCATGGCAGCATATCCTTCCCCTACAACACCCCAGTTCCCAGTCATGAACTCTTACTATCATGATGATACAAACAGTGCATCCCCTAGGCCCTACATACACCAATGCCCGCCCCCCACTCCTTTGAATGCGTATGCTCATTATCCATCACAGCCATCTCCGAGTTATTTAACCTACACCATCCTTCAGCCAGTGCCCACCAGCTCTACGTTTATATCGCCGGAGTCGTTGTTATTCTCACCTGCTCCCCGCCATATTGTTCAGTCGGTTCCCACCAATCCTTCATTTATAATATCACCAACGCCCCGTTTGTACTCACCGACCCTGCACCCCATCGCTGGGATAATGCCTGGTCAGGCTTCATTTATGCAACTACCCCCGGAATCACACCATGTAATGTATCATCACAGCCGCAACCTTACGACCCCTCCCAGAGTCATCCATTACGATCCACACTACGATGATCCGCATCCGAGTCCTCACATGAACAATACAACCACTGGCATTGCAACTCCACCCACACAAGGCTATTATACTTCAAGTAAATTTTCTTTGCATGCTGCCCCCAGGTCGGGGTGGCCACACGAAGGTCATCCCGGTGAAATGACCATGTCGAACTTCGGAAGAGAGCCCGATCCCGGGGGAACGTTGCCCTCCTTGGGGCATCGTTTGGAGCGCGAGGTCGCACATAGAGCGCCGTATGCTACTGAGCGCGAGACGGTCAGTGAAAGGCCACGGAGAGGGTAGAACCACCCGGGAAAAATACGGAGAGGACGTTTAGCGCGACGAGTAGTTTCATCTCCTCGAACACTGTGCGCTAGTTGTATTTTCTATCGATCATTATTCTTAAATTTAATCTGAATAGCTCTTATATTATATAGCGAGTACTCCTTCAACATTATATTCGTTCTTGGGCGAGATCGTTGGCAGTACCTCACTATTTATGATGGACGCTATAGAATTATATTAATCTTCAAGGACGGGCAACGAATAGTTAGTCTGCAATTCAAATCGATCCGCAAGCACCAAACATTTCGGCCTTCTACCAGTTTTCCCATCTTCAACTCAAAAATGCATTACAAACAACTAGAACTTTTACAGAAGACATGATTGCCAGGGTTACGCTCACAAACGAGTATCACTGTTCCAAGCGAGTCGGAGTCAGGACCCAGACCATGACTATGAATACCGTGTTCACACCACCTCTGACTGCCCCAACCTCCTCCGAGTCTCCCACTCCCCCTTCCTACGCCGTCAACGTCCACTGGAACAAGATCTATGCAGTTTGTAAAGGCAAGAGTCAGGATCTACCTCAGATGCTCTTCACGTCTCTCCACGCGACCCTTCTCTCTGAAACCGCGGTGGTGTGGGTCAACGGTGTCAAAACTTTCGTGCCCAGAACTAGCAGACTGCAAACAGCAAACACAGCACACTATCATTAAATAGGCAAGAACCGTACCATGAACCTGTTGGTGACGCGGACTGTTTGCATATGTCGAACGCTCAGAGAAAGAAGACACTTGAATAAGCACAAGCGATCACGTGAGACTCGGATGCACTAAACTTGAGTAACAATTCGAGCATCGGTAATTCAGTGGGACTTGTTGGGAAGCCACGTTGGGTGTCGTGGGGTTTCCGAGGGCACCTCGTGTAGGTGTCCTGGGAGGTGTGTGGTACGACGACGACGTCGGCGGCGGCGGCGACGTACTGAGGTTGTGCAGGGTATCGAGCCAGACGTCGAGTTGATGGGGTGTCGACGAAGCGCGAGGGTGGCGCAACATCTCCCGCACGGTGTGACGGTCAACGGGGAGTGTAAGTGATCGTGCGATAGGTACCATATCATGGTGGCGAGTATCACGTGGTATAGGAGATGTTGGGGGTTGCACGTGGACCGACGGTGGATAGAGCCTGACCGACTCAGAGGAGTCTTGGATGCTTGTTGGGGGTGGGACCGACGGCGAAGTGTAGGACCTGACAGTTGGCTCAGAAAAGTCCTGCATGTCTGTTGGAGGTGGGGCCGATGGTGGAGTGTAGGACCTGACAGTTGGCTCAGAAAAGTCCTGCATGTCTGTTGGAGGTGGGGCCGATGGTGGAGTGTAGGACTTGAAAATTGGCTCAGAAAAGTCCTGGCCCAGGATCCTTGACCTACGATGCGAAATCGGGGGGGGCTGCGCGGGAGAAATGTTTCCCCCTGAAGCGTTAAACGCGCCGCGCGCACATCCCAATCGGCCCGGGCATCCGCAGGTAGGACAATGAGATATCTTCGAATCTTGCCGCTCCTCATCGGGTTCACGTTCGTCTTCGGTGCACTCAGAGTCATGGGTTGCTCCTGGTATCCCGTTCATAAATTCGTTCCTCTCTCGTTCTCCTTCGAGGATTGCTTTGCGCTCTCGCTCTCTTTCGAGGACTGCTTTGCGCGCTCGTTCCCTTTCGAGCATTGCTTTGAACGGGTTTTTGGAGTCGTGTGGGACGCGGCCGCCGGGCAGAGATCTGGATTGAACGACGTGGTTGAGGTCGAGACCAGTCTGCATCGGAGGGGGAGATAACCGAGTTGACGAGGACGTGCCTCGCGTCCCTGTGGGAGATGGTTGGAGTTGCATAGAAGAAGCCACGCCAGGTGGCATATAACCGGCGTCGACGACATTCTGGGTAATATGGCTTTGCGGCATCATCTGGGGACTGGGGACACTAGCCCGAGGTTGAGATGATGCTGGGAACAATAAAACATGTGTTTAATGCCATTAGCAAAGTAAGAAAGGTCAACCGACCAGGATGTTGTCTATGTACGTAACCACGATTGGATGGATTCTGGCTGACGACAATTTGATCCTGATAGTGGCCAGAGGGATCATTATGAGAGCCAGTCGTGGACGTGTTGGCGGAATTAAACGAGTTTAAGTTATAGTAACGAGCGGAACCAGTGCAGCCGGAATTGCAGAAAGTTACGTGCCCAATGCCAACTTGTGTAAATTCAGGGTATTGCATGAAGAGTGCATGAAGGGAGAGGACCGAGAATGATTGCTTTGTGTAGGCGAGTACTCCGGTTTGTGGTAATTGGGTATGTAGATATTGCGGAAAGAGGGGACGCCGATAGCTGTATATATGTATATACGAACGCCACACCACGAGGATACCGCGTGCCCCCAGCCAATGTTATATGGAGAAAGGGTATTTCGGACGGCAGATATAGTCCACCATCGCTTCACCGGACGCAACGTAATGTTCAACATTCAACGTGGGCCGAAACTGTGTCGGGATTTTAATATAGATATTAATTTAGAATCGGTACTGCGGGCCGCAAACAACTTCATGATCAGAAGTTACAACTTGAGAGCGGTAAAACAGAGCGTAACTTCTGCCACTGCTCGGCGTTCTATGCTCGCTCGAAGTCCGATGAATAAACCCTGTATATGTACACCACAACTCCTGGCAAGTCTCGCTGCTCGCGGCGACTCGAAATAATAAAGTTCAGGTCAATATCATGATGATAATGATTGACCCCGGCCGAATCGACAATTTGGCAACTCGATGTCGTGCTTCTGCAAGCACAGCTCTCAGTCATTGAGCATAATTCACATGCATATCTGTGTTTATTAGCAAATTAGGCCAGCGAAACAAAACGGTCTTCCCCCACTTAGGTGCCACTGCCCATAACTCCGTTTGCACCCATAAGGTGAGCATACCGGCCCGGAGCTGTCAAAGGGATCCAATTAAGCTGAAAGATGAACGTTTGAACCCTCTCACCTCTCTTTGTTATTTCATTATAAATGCTTGTCGTGGAAGCGCAGGAGCGGCAGGCCAACGAGTGAAACGTGGCTTGGCAAGTCAATGAACACATATCTGAAGCAGCTTTCCCTGGACATGTATGTGAGTTATTAAGCAATCAGTCAGTCGTGATAAAGTCGAGCTTGTGACCGGACACATGCTTTGCTTATTTGACAGCGGGGGAACGGGTACCCGTCAACCCAGATACCGACAATAACATAAAGGCCATATATGTATGCCGCATCTCTGTGCCATCAAGCGGGGTCGGCTACACCATATGAAGCGACAATGAATCCAGGCTTGACGGTTCCCCAAATGCCTATCACAGTCTAGGTCGTGCCTGACACCTACAGACTTATCTATCCCCACACTCAACTTCTCCAAGCCTATAATCACTCCCAGACATCTCCATTGCTATCGATCCATGCGTCCAACTCTTCCCCATGTTACTAATCGGAAGCCAAGCGGAAACCCACCTATGAGTGACGGTGGCTCACTCGCGCCTCACACATAGTAAGAACTATGGTGAATAATTCAAGTTGCAGATTCCAGAACCACCGTGTACATCCAGCTATAAGGAAGTTTGAAAGAAAGCATACTAGCACTGGATGGCAAGTCTTATCTGGACACGTTCCGCTTGACGTAGGAATTTCGATCGCGCGTCTGTCGCGGGTCCAATTGTGGTTTTAGTTCCGTAAACGTCGTGACCATCCGTTTTTAGAAATTATCCCGGATTCACCTCCTCTTTGGCGCATCTGATACAAACTGAGGTAAGTACTCATTTACGTTCTTCTATCCTTCCAACGAACGACTGACGAATGACTCCACTAACCCTGTCTATGGATCGACCTTGACTCGGAAGCCCCAAGCGCTTGAGAAATGTATAGTACCGTTCTTCTCGGTAACAAAGCTCGAAAACAGCGAATTCGTCCTATGGGCAGTAACTTAGTTCATGTTTACTTCTTCCCTCGTGAAACACAGGCATACTAACTGCAATTTTGTACGGGGCGTCGCTGAGCATCACGGCGGTATGGCAGGCGATTCAGAGCAAAGAATCACGGTTTGTCCGCTACTGCCGTAATGTGTCCTTCGCATTGCACCTACCTCATAGCCCACCACAGTCATTTCTCGCAAACCCTCAGGGACATTGGATGCCCTCTTGCAATTTTTCGCTCGTATGTTTGCGCCAAGACCCTCCCCTGCGAGATTATGGGGCCGCCAGCCAGCTTTCCCCGACACGCCCTGCCTAGAATGAGAACAAGAACACTGTACTATCACACTATATGCGGTGTATACCGTCCTGTAGGATGGGTCGAGCAAGGACAGTAAGACGAAGCACATTGTCCAAAAGCTGGGAAATCGACCCCGTGTCGGGAGTCCCTTGCACAGGTAATGGTGTCAGAGGCTCCAAGACGAGAAGTTAGGCGTAAAGGGCATGAAGTAGTGGTTAGCGGTGAGCTAAGCCCACGCGCGGCGTGGAGACACTGGGACATGTGTGGATGGCTCACCGTCGTCCGTGTTGATAGGCGTTCCGCTGCGAATGTGTATGGTTGTGCGAGAGATGTTGGGGATACGTTGTACGTGCTACATGGTCTGCGAGCAGTGAATAATGGCGCGTAGAAGGAGGGTAGGGCGTAAGACACGATAGATGAGTTGGAGGCGTCGCGAATAGCCGGTACGCGGAATAGGTCCATAGAATGTTGGGGAGGTAACGAGTCACGGTATCTCGCCAGTGCGTCGTGCTTTTGTGCATGGGCTAGTAGGCATCCACAAGTGGGACAACAGAGTATTCTCTCATCCAGAGGATCCTCATCACCTTCCTGCTCGTTTTCAAGGCAATCCTGCGAGACACTGTCAAAAAATCTCCCCCAATCTTGCTGTTCGTACCATGGGGCTGCTGCCGGCGATTTCGAGATGTTACATACTGCAGGAGCTGAAGACGAGGGACCAGGTTCTTTGGTATCCGAGTCGAAGGGTGTTTTTGGACTAGAGGGAGATTGAAGTCCAAGTAAAAATTGTTTGAACGGATTGTTAGATTTGAAGCGAGGCATACGGTCACAGAGCGAAGAGCTGGATGTGGGGACTGGAAAGTGGTTGAGTTGTTCGAAGCGTCTTTCATTTGTGAACGGGGATGATGGAGGTGGGATGCGTGACTTGAAGGGCGTGTTGTGCGTTCCGAGAGGAAACGGTTCTGAGTGCATATTAAAATTTGTGGTGGGTGGAGGATCACTGATGGCCTCGTCATGCCTGATATCCGTGATATCGTGGGCACCGGTATTTTGAAATTGGTTATTCAGACTGACATCTCCAGCTTGAGGTTCAGGTGGTGCTGATACAGAAAAAAAAAAGTTAGATGAAATTGAAAAGAAGGAACATTCGACGTACCAGGTTTATCACCACACAAAAAATGCTTGAGAGCATTTTTGCATTTCGACGGCTTACCAATTATGGAAACTCGATCACCGTGACGAAGACTGGAAGAGGAATCGTTATTAGAGGCAGTAGTGTTCGTATTGGTGACATTATGAGAGTTCATGTTTTCTTGGCGAGTGAATCCACAGAAACCAGAGTTGTAGATAGTCACATTACCCGCCTCGAACTTCCCAGGCTCAGGGAGCAACATGGCCGAGCTGGTCTGTTGAGGGAAAAAAGTGAGCTTTATAGTAAGTGAGTGAAACTGCAAAGGCTAAGCGATCTGTATCATCTTTGAAATCATTCACGGCCCTTGGAGGGCGATTCGTAAGCCCAGTTGTGAATGAGGTGCACAGCAGGATGACATACAGGCCGTATGATGAATGGTGTTGGCATGCCACTCAGGCTACTCGGAGGAGACGTGTCGGGCGGCATGTCCAAGTCTTCAAATACCACAACGTGATACTTACCTTGGACGCGTCCGGCAAATGCGGGAGGCGCTCGTCAAAAAATTGCTCCGATATATCGGAAGTCCATGTCTAGTACTTGAAAGCGATGTACTTAGTAAGCTTGAGCTGTAGATGATCATCGATCATCGAAGACGTGAGTAATTAACTTGAAGAGTAAGGAACAATTTGTATACCTGTGTCTCGGTCCCGCTCAACCGATAGCATCTGCATGCCGTAATCGAAGTCTAAGTAATCAAAACGCTTTCTTTGAGGGCTTATTATGTAATTATGGAAACTCGGTTAAAACTGGAAGAGTTTTTACAGGCAGTGACGGCAGTGTTAGTATGGTTGACACACCTGATATGGCAAACGAGAGTGATCTGCTGAGTTTTGGGCTTTTTTTAATCGGCCATCGCTCGGAGTAGATAACTTAGAGGGTGTTCGGCAACCCAAAAATGAGAAATTCTTACATCTCTTTTCCACCATTACCGAGTAGCCGGTGTGACTATGTAGTTGATGATGTGACATCTTATCAACACCGTTGGCCCATTGTCCACGATGCAGACTCGCAGCTCATCGAGGAGCCCATCCAATGAAACACCACCATCATTACCTCCTGCAAAGCGTGGTCGAAAGGCAGCCGATCCAAAGCCCAGAACCAGAAAGGTTGCAGAACCAAAGTGCCAGTGGACACCACCAGAGGAAAAGCAGCTGATCAAGTTTCTTCTTAGTAGGAAGGCTGAGGCTGGCGATGGTGGAACTTTCAAATCTGTTGTATGGAATGCTGCAGTTCAAGAGATGGAGAAGTTTCCCACCAAGGGCCCCAAGAAGAATGCAGCAGCGTGCTCCTCGAAGTATGCCCGGGTATGTATCCTCAACATCCTTTGCCACTCATATTGCTAATCATTCATTTAGCTTCGTACTCATTACACTACAGTTACTACGTTGAAAGGGCTTTCTGGGCTGGGGAGTAGATATACAACTGAGTTAGGAATGAACATTGGCGTGGCTGAACAGTCTGTCTGGAGCGATTATATCAAGGTGTGTCATGTCTTTGAATGATCGCTATTCAAAGTCTAATCATGATGAACATCAATAGAAAAATTCAGGGAGTAACTTCGCACACAAGGGCTTCCCGCTATATGATCTTATGACACCACTTATGCCGAGCCTTGTGAAGGGCACGAACGTCTATCGACCATCACAAGGAACCCATGGTGCAGCAAATGCCACATTGTCATTCCATCCAGATAGCCTCCCACGAGCTAGTGATGGCACTCCAAACTTGGACGAAGATAAAGGACACACATCGGCCTCCAGTGACCCCGACAATCTACCAACCATACCACCTCCATCGTCATCTCCATCATCGTCTCCTCTACAGCTTCCGTCTCATGCGCTTCCACCTCAGTCTACTCCCCCGATGATGGGTGTTGAATGTAACGATTCTCAGGCAACAACTAGTCACACATCCGCTTCGGCAGCATCCACATCCACTGCCTCCAAGCGCAAGCAGTCTGCGCTGAGTGCCACACAGTCATCAAGTAACAAGAAGCAGCGCACTACTACATCCGGCGCTGTTGCATTGAACAGCATAAAGGAATTGCTCGATAGTTTCAATAGCACAATAGAGCGCAGCCTCCTTCTACAACCTGAGCGGATGCGTTCTGATACCTCACCTGAGCGTCGGACAAAAGCAATGGATCTTCTCCAGGAGCAGGAGACCTATCTGGACGACAATCGCGTGGTTGCGCTCATTGATTTGTTCAAGGCTGATACTGCAGCGGCAGATGCATATCTCGCACTCAAGCGAGAGAGTTTACGGAAGGTATGGATTCATAAGCAGCTTGTTCAGGACCTTGGTTTTCCAGATGAATGATTTGTTGTCGAAATATCGTTACATATGTACAACATATGTATGTATACAATACATCCTGTAACCTGTCATTTATACCTGTTTTCAATCTATGCCTCTCCCCGGTCCTTGAGTATTTGCTGATATTGATTCCACATATTTTCTGCCATCTCATCCCTTCTCTTCTCTGCATCTTTTTTCTCAGCTCGCTTTGGTAGTCCTTGTGCCAACTCTCCCTCAGCATCTTCCTCATCTAATTCATCAACATCAAACTCAGGAATCTCCAGTTCATCAAGACAGGACTGGAGCTCATCATTGTCATATTTTCGGATTACATTGTGAATTGCTGCAAGTGCTGCAGGAAGATGGGCTTGTATTTGGGGTGTAAGATGGGGGTTGTGTTGTAAAATTGCAAACCGATTCTTCAGGATGCCAAACATCCTCTCAATGATATTGCGTGCTGAGGCATGTCGAAGATTGAAGAGTTCCTGTGGATTAGCTGGGCTAAAAATATATATAGGAATCAGAACACCAGTGGTAACAGCATTTACAATGAAAGAAAAGGCACCGAAGGTCTGCCCGACCCCATTCAGCAAGGTGATATCGTACACCTCAATAGGGAGTAAGAAGTGCAGATGCCATAGGGAATCCTGCATCAGCAAGGTAGAATTT
>QMFE01033958.1:0-14075 GCA_003314665.1 Tricholoma sp. MG77 | reverse complement strand
GGATTTTGTTGGTTACTAAATCTCAGACCCAATGATGGTGTAACACAATGTGTTTTGATCGCTGATGAAATTGAGGATTATGGGTTAAGACTACGGACCTGTCATTGTCACCTTTAATTTCCATTGGAAAGATCTGAGTGAATCTGAGTTTGCCATACAAACTTCAAAGCCATGTTGCCTCGTGGCCAGCTTCTGGTAATGCGATGTATTCTGCTTCCATGGAGGACAGTGCAATCATGGTTTGCTTCTTTGATTTCCATGTGATGGCTCCCCCTGCAGCCAGGAAGACATAGCCAGTAGTGGATTTGTGGTTGTCGGCATTCGCAAATGAGGCATCTGCATAACCATGGAAGAGGTTGTTGGGTTTAGTTTCGTCTGGGGATTTTTGATAAGTTATCCCTAGGTTTTTCGTACCTGCTAAGTACCTGAGTATCCGCTTTATTGCACCATGGTGTTGTAGGCCCAGGTTAGCAGTGTAGGTGGCCAGTTTGTTTATTGCAAAGCTGATGTCTGGTCTCATGGAGTTTGATATAAACTGTAGACACCCCAGTAATTTAGCAAATGAATTGCTACGATTTTTTAATTCATTGTGATTGGGGTTTGGTACGAGCTTGATATTGGGATCCATAGGGATAGTGACAGGGTTTGCATTGAGCATTTCTTCCTTATGGAGGACATTCTCAATATATTTTTGTTGAGAAATGGTAATTGAGTTGTTGGTGCATGTTACTTCAATGCCAACAATTTTATGTGGTTCTCCAAGGTCGGTGACTTCCCATTCTGAGCAGAGCATGTTCTTCATATGATCCATCATTTTGTCAGATGAAGCGAATAGTACTGAGTCGTCCACCCAGATGGTTAGGATTCCAAAGTCGCCATTGTCACATTGAATATAAACACATGGATCCATTATCAAGTGTTGGTAGTCGTGATTCTTGAGTTTACCATCAAGTTCATTGTTCCATTCACACCTTGTTTTAATCCATATAATGGCTTGACCAGCTTACAGACTCAGCCCGTTCCATCTCCACATCCTTCAGATTGTCACATATAGATAGTTTCATGTAAAGTGCTGTTGAGATATGCACCTTTGACATCCATTTGTTGAAGTTTAAGATTTTTCATTGGTACTAAGGCTAGAATTGCGTGCAGTGTGTCCATTCTGACTACTGGTGAAAATGTTTCCATATAATTGTAACCAGGGTGTTGAGCGCATCCTTTAGCCATGAGTCTTGCTCTGTTGTTATGTCCCATGCAACCACACTCCATAACCCCTACCCAACTCCAGATAATCATGTTAACATTGTTCCGTAGGTGCTACACCTTTGCACATCCATGCGCATTCGAGCGCACACTCGCTCATCATTGACTATGCACGCTCTCACTCTCACTTATCGTGCTTGTGCTGCTCCCTTGCTCTCGCACCTTCGTGCTCATCATGGTCATCATTACTGCCTCGTTCCCATGCCATCGCAAGTCCATGTGGTATTACCCCTCGCCGAACGATCTGCACATCCCAATACATTTCCGCATGTGTCCTCTTACTTATTCAGTGTTATCACACTCACGCTTTTATTATCCACCTTCCTATTCGCTTGTCACAATTCTTTATTTAAGTATGGTTATCTGAGCTATGCTGCTCCGCACATGGAGTGCCACTCTTCCTTTGTAGCTTAAATACAATGTAGCTTAGTTCCTTGTAACTCACTTGTTAATCGAAAATTGAAAACCGACATCGAATGCTTTCTTCCCATTCTCATTAAGTTCATCTCTTGCTGCAACCTGCGCATGCTTCACTTGCATGTCTGCGTGCTCACATCATGCTCGTCTACGCTTGTCCACTCTACTCATGTGCCACTCTCGTGCGTGTGCGCACAACCACCACAGTTCTCGCTCTGAAGTTATGGTCCACCCAGATACCGAACAAGAGGCGCAACCCTATTGGGAAAGTGGTTGAAGCCAAGACCATGTGTTTAGCATAGCTCTGCATCTGCCCAACATCAGCTAAGTCCTCAGTGCACGTTCCCATGCTGTTTCCCAGTACCGCTGAGCTGTATCCAATCATTCCTACGATCCTTGTCCTTCCCTGCGCGTTCCAGTTCATAACATCTGTACTGAATTACTTGTCCTTCTTTATCATGATTTTTGATGAAGACCCATTTGTTTGCAATTGGGATTGCATCTGGCGGTTTTTCAACAAGTTCCCAAGTTCCCTTTTCTTTCAATA
This sequence comes from Tricholoma sp. MG77, assembly GCA_003314665.1. Lineage (NCBI taxonomy): Eukaryota > Fungi > Basidiomycota > Agaricomycetes > Agaricales > Tricholomataceae > Tricholoma > Tricholoma sp. MG77. The sequence continues at coordinate 11,848 of QMFE01033958.1, read as the reverse complement.
GATCTAGCTCGTTTTGTATGGCAATTTCCCATTCAGGCCAGTCAGGGGAATTCTTGGCGTCCTTAAGACTTGTTAGCTCACCTCCAGCTATAATTGCATAAACTTCTTCCATTGTCAGGGAATTATTCTTGTCTTCCACATCTGGAAAAGGATCATGAAGGTTTTTGTAGTCAATACGAATTCCATGCGTTCTCCACAGTTCATTAATGTCAATGTCCCCCTCATTCTCAATCCGCTTACGCTTTCTATTGGGCTCAAGGTTCCAAGTTAAATCATCGGAAACTGTTACACCCAAATTTGGCAGTGTGTTACCTGCAGGCTCCCCCTCACTCGGCGAATTGGGTGTGACATTGATGTCCTCGGGAGGTGTGGGAACTTCTGAATGGTTAATATTATGGAAGTTGTGAGAGGTAAGTACCTTGCATGTTTCCACATTATAATATTTGATGGCATCAGCACCATCATCGTAGCCGATATAAACGTGTCATTTGATTTTGGTTGCATTTTTTGATCTACTTTTTGTCCTTGTAATAAGACCCAACAGGTGCTCTGAATTCTTGTAGATGGGAAACATTTGGTTTTGTATTGTACCATCCTTCGTAAGGTGTTGAGTTCAGCAGATGTTTGGTGTATGATCAATTTTGGAGATAAGTGGTGTGCAGCACTGCACACTCCCAAAGAAATTCAGGCAGTTGGTTGGCAATAATCATTGCTCGTGACAGTTCAATGAGTGTTCAGTTCATCTGTTCAGCCACGCTGTTCTGTGAAGGTGAATATAGTGCAGTATAGCAAATGTCCATACCATTTTCCTTACACCAATGTTCCAACTTCTCGTTCACAAATTCTTTCCCACAATCAATTTGTATTGCCTTAGGATTTCATCTGTGGGTTTTCAAGTGGGCCAAATAATTTATTACAGCTTGTGCCACATCAGATTTTAGCTTGATGCATTCGACGGTTATGAATCTCTTCGCATCATCCACAAATAGCAAGTAGTACTAATGGCCATTGATAGATTAGATTGGGTACTTTCCCCATAATTCAATATGTGATAATTCACTGGGGTCAGTATTTCTCTTTGATGATTTCAGGAATGGCTGGATGTGTTGCTTAGCTTCTGTGCACACAATACAGTCAGGTTTTGGTGAAAGTTCATCGACATTGAATCCGTCAACCATATTTCCATCAAGTAATTTCTTAAGTCCAGTGTAAGCCACATGTCCAAAGTGTTGGTGCCATGTTTCCCAAGTAGGCAGTGTATTTGTTCCAACGAATGTTTGATCGTGTGCAGCACTAATATTGTGTGATTCTTGTAAGGTCATCTTCATCCTGTATAGATGGTTGCAAATTTTATTTCCTTGTGCAATCAGTGTTCCAGCTTTTGTGATTAGTGTAATTTCACTATTTCCACCAATATAGCGTCCACCAGCCATGTCCCATCGCCCCAACAAAATTAAATTATTTTGCGTTCCAGGCACATGTAGCATGTTTTCCAAATGGAGAATATAATTAACACCGTTGCATGTTGAATTTAATTCAACAGTTCCTTGGCCTGCAATATTTGCTTCTTTACCACCTACACCTGTTATGGAACTATTTCCCAAAGGTGTGTAATTGGTAAATGCTTTGCATTGATGGGTGACATGTGATGTTGTCGCTGTATCAGCTAACCAATCATAAAAAATCAATTGCTTGTCATTGCCATCAGTGCTACAGGCGTCGTATGTGTCAAAATTAAACATTTCTTCCTCTATCGGGAATGCGATGTGTTCCTCGACTATATTGGATTCATCCCCCTTCTTTTTGTCCTTCTCTTTACTCTTCTTCTTTCCCCAACAATTCTTCGTGTAGTGTCCGATTTTCCCACACTTCCAACATTTGTTGCCATCAAATTTATGGCATTTACTTGACAAAGATGGAGGATTTATAATCCATGATTAGATCTTCCAGGGATTTACTAGTGCCATTAGTGTTCTGGGTTTTCACCAGATTCACGCTTCCATAGGTACCATTTTTATTGTTCCCATTATTAGATCTAGTCAATTGAATCTTATATTCCTCACATAATAAACCAATGAGCGTGTCGGATGATAGCTGTTGCTTAGTATTGGGGTCATTGGGGTCGTTTGCATTCCCGTTATAAGGTTCAACATAGGTTTGCCACAATGAAGGTAAAGACGCCAAAATGATCGCTTTGAAGCACGTGTCGGAAATGTGAAATTCGGTGTTGGGGAATTTGTTGATGCGATCTCGACATGATTTCAGGGTATCGAGATGTTTTAGGAGGTTGTCAACATCCTGTAACCTGGTCTTGTATAACAGGCACTGAATATGATTTACGGTTTGATGGGCCTTGTTTTCATGAGTAACCGAGAGTGCCAAGTACATTGCTTTGGCTGTTGATTTTGATCCGATGTGATTCATCTGAGATGAAGTGACATTATAAATAATGACTTGCTGAGCCCAGGTATCGTTCTTGTCCCAGTTACAAGTGCCAATGGGATTGCTAAATTCATCTGGTCAGTTCACATCGCCAGTTACATACCCAGTTATGTCACAATTGATAAAAACTCTCAGCATCCTCTCTTTCCACTCATGCCAGTTCTCAACCATCAAATGATTGTGATCCACAATCTTGTTCACATTTGAGTATTCTTTGGTATGAATTAAATTGATGCAAGGTGTACCATCATCAAAAGATTCATCGTCAGTGGGCTGGGGATTCTGCCTGGTGTGGTAGACCCTTTTTGCACATTTAGGGGTTTGTTCTTGCGCTTGCAGCTCCTGTTCATCATCGTCACCAAAAAGGTCCATAATAAGTTGGTAACAAGTTATTTAAATATGTGAAGATCCAGGGCCCATAACCTGTTGGGATATGGACAAGCTGAGAGTGTTCTGAAGGCTGAGATAGATATGGTTGAGCACACAGTCAGATGTCTATCATTCTCCTATAGTATGGCCTACATATGTTACATACTATAAATAGGCCTTTGGGAACTAATACTTGGACTGGGCTTGGATTGGCCCGATCCCATGATCCCAACAATAGGACACCTTCCGCTTGTATAAACCCAGATGCGATCCAATCTGTCCTTGTTGGGATTGGGCCAATCCAAGCCTGGTCCGAGTATTAGTCACCATGGCCTATTTATAGTATGTAACATATGTAGGCCATACTATAGGAGAATGATAGATGTCCAACTCTGTGCTTAACTCTCACAATCTCAGTCCTAAGAACACTCTCAACTTGTCCATATCCCAACAGGTTATGGGCCCTGGATCTTCACATATTTAAATAACTCGTTACCAACTTATTATGGACCTTTTTGGCAAGGACGAGGAGCAGGAGCCGCAAGTGCAAGAACAAACCCCTAAACGTGCTAAAAGGGTCTATCACACCAGGCAGAATCCCCAGCCCGCTGGCGACGGTTTTTCTGAAGACAATACACCTCGCATCAATTTAATTCGTACCAAAGAATACTCAAATGTAAACAAGATCGCGGATTGCGATCATTTGACGGACGAGAACTGGCACGAGTGGAAAGAGAGGATGCTGAGAGTTTTTATTAATTGCGACATAACTGGGTATGTAACCAGTGATGTGAACTGACCAGACGAATTTAGTGATCCCATCGGCGCGTAACTGGGACAAGAACGACACCTGGGCTCAGCAAGTCATAATTCATAATGTCACTTCATCTCAGATGAATCACATCGGATCAAAGGCAACGGCTGAAGCGATGTACCTGGCACTCTCAGTTACTCACGAAAACAAGGCCCATCAAACCGTAAATCATATTCAGTGCCTGTTATACGAGACCAAGCTACAAGATGTTGACGACCTCCTAAAACATCTTGACACACTAAAATCATATCAAGATGGCATCAATAAATTCCCCAACGTCGAATTTCATATTTCAGACACGCGCTTCAAAGCGATCATTTCGGCGTCTTTACCTTCATCGTGGCAAACCTACATCGAACCTTATAACGGGAATGCTAGCGACCCCAATGATCCCAATCCTAAGCGACGGCTATCATCCGACGCGCTCATTGGTTTATTACGTGAGGAATATAAAATTCGATTGACTAGATCTAATAACGGGAACAATAAAAACAGTACCTATGGCAGCGTGAATCTGGTGAAAACCCAGAACGCTAACGGCACTAGTAAATCCCTGGAAGATCGAATCACGGATCATAAATCCTCCATCAAACCTTATTGCGACCATTGCAAACGTGCCGGACATTGGTCGAGCAAATGCCATAAATTTGATGGCAACAAATGTTGGAAGTGCGGGAAAATTGGACACTACACGAAGAATTGCTGGGGAAAGAAGAAGAGTAAAGAGAAGGACAAAAAGAAGGGGGATGAATCCAATATAGTCGAGGAACACATCGCGTTCCTGATAGAGGAAGAAATGTTTAATTTTGACACATACGACGCCTGTAGCGCTGATGGCAATGAAGAGTGATTGATATTTTATGATTGGTTAGCTGATTCAGCAACAACATTGCATGTCACCCATCAATGCGAAGCATTTACCAATTACACACCTTTGGGAAATAGTTCCATAACAGGTGTAGGTGGTAAAGAAGCAACAATTGCAGGTCGTGGAACTGTTGAATTAAATTCGACATGCAACGGTATTAATTATATTCTCCATTTGGAAAATGTGCTACATGTGCCTGGAACGCGAAATAATTTAATCTCGTTGGGGCAATGGGACACGGCTGGAGGACGCTACATTGGTGGAAATGGTGAAATTACACTAATCATGAAAGCTGGAACACCGATCGCACAAGGAAATAAAATTTGCAACCATCTATACAGCATGAAGATGACCTTACGAAAACCACACAATATTAGCGCTGCACACAATCAAACATTTGTCGGAATGAATACACCACCTACTTGGGAAACATGGCACCAACACTTTGGACATGTGGCTTACACTGGACTTAAGAAATTACTCGACGGAAATATGGTCGACGGATTTAACGTTGACGAACTTTCACCTAAACCAGACTGTATCGCATGCATGGAAGCGAAACGACATGTCAAGCCATTTCCAAAATCATCGAACAGAAATACTGACCCCGGTGAATTATCACATATAGACTTATGGGGAAAGTACCCGATCAAATCTATCAATGGCCATCAATACTACTTGCTATTTGTCGACGATGCAAAGAGATTCATAACTGACAAATGCATCAAGCTAAAGTCTGATACGGCGCAAGCTGTAATAAATTATTTGGCCCACTTGAAAACCCATGGACGAAATCCTAAGGCAATACAGATTGATTGTGGGAAAGAATTTGTAAACGAGAAGTTAGAACGGTGGTGTAAGGAAAATGGTATTGACATTTGCTATACTGCACCATATTCACCTTCACAGAATGGTGTGGCTGAATGGATGAACCGAACGCTCGTCGAACTGTTGCAAGCAATGATTATTGCCAACCAACTGCCCGAATTTCTCTGGGAGTACGCGGTGCTGCATGCCGCTTATCTCCGAAATCAATCATACACCAAACATTTGCCGAACTCAACACCTTATGAAGGATGGTACAATACGAAACCAAACGTATGTCATTTACGAGAATTTGGAGCACCTGTTTGGGTCTTACTACAAGGACAAAAAGTAGATCGAAAAATGCAACCAAAATCAAAACGGCGGATTTACGTCGGCCACGATGATGGCGCTGATGCCATCAAATATTATAACGTGGAAACATGCAAGGTACTTACCTCTCACAACTTCTGTAATATTAACCCTCCAGAAGTTCCCACACCTCCTGAGGACATCGATGTGACACCTGATTCACCGAGTGAGGGGGGGCCTGCAGGTAGCACACCGCCAAATTTGGGTGTAACAGTTTCCGATGATATAACTCGGAATCTTGAGCTCAATAGAAAGCGTAAACGGAATGAGAATGAGGGGGACATTGATATTAATGAACCGCAGAGAACGCATGGAGTTCGTATCGATTACAAAAACCTTCACAATCCTTTTCCAGAAGAGGAAGACGAGATTAATTCCCTGACAATGGAAGAAGTTTATGCACTTATAGCCAGAGACGAATTGACGAGTCTTAAAGACACCAAGAATTCCCCTGACTGGCCTGAATGGGAAATTGCCATACAAAATGAGCTAGATTTATTGAAAGAGAAGGGGACTTGGAAACTTGTTGAGAAACCGCCGGATGCAGTCCCAATCGTGAACAAATGGGTCTTCATCAAGAAGCATGATAAAGAAGGACAAGTAACCCGGTACAGAGCAAGACTCGTGGCTAAAGGATGTGCTCAACGACCCGGTTACGATTATATGGAAACATTTTCGCCGGTAGTCAGAATGGACACACTGCGCACAATTCTAGCCTTAGTACCGATGAAAAATCTTAAACTACAACAAATGGACGTCAAAGGCGCGTATCTCAACGGCACTTTGCATGAAACTATCTATATGCGACAACCTGAGGGATGTGGAGATGGAACAGGCCGAGTCTGTAAGCTGGTCAAGCCATTATATGGATTAAAACAAGCTGGACGTGAATGGAACAACAAACTTGATGGTAAACTCAAGAATCACGAATACCAACGCTTAATATCGGATCCATGCACTTATATTTGATGTGACGGCGGCAACTTTGGAATCCTAACCATCTGGGTGGACGACTCATTACTCTTTGCATCATCCGATAAAATGATGGATCATATGAAGAACGCGCTCCACTCAGAATGGGAAGTCACTGACTTGGGAGAACTGCATAAAATCGTCGGCATTGAAGTAACACATACCGACAACTCAATTACTATCTCTCAACAGAAATATATTGAGAACGTTCTCCGTAAGGAAGAAATGCTCAATGCAAACCCTGTCACTATCCCTATGGATCCCAATATAAAGCTCGAACCAAACCCTGATCACAATGAATTAAATTGTAGCAATTCATTTGCTAAATTACTGGGGTGTCTACAATTTATATCAAATTCCACAAGACCCGACATCAGCTTTGCAGTAAATAAACTGGCCACCTACACCGCTAACCCAGGCCTACAACACCATGGTGTAATAAAGCAGATACTCAGGTACCTAGCAGGTATGAAAAACCTAGGGATAACTTATCGAAAATCCCAAGACAAAACTGAATCCAACAACCTCTTCCATGGTTATGCAGATGCCTCATTTGCGAATGCTGACGACCATAAGTCCACTACTGGCTATGTCTTCCTAGTGTCAGGGGGAGCCATCACGTGGAAATCAAAGAAGCAAACCGTGATCGTGCTTTCCTCCACGGAAGCAGAATACGTCGCATTATCAGAAGCTGGCCGCGAGGCAACATGGCTTCAAAAATTATGTGGCGAACTCGGATTCACTCAGAATTTTCCAACGGAAATTAAAGGCAACAACGACGGGTCCGTAGTTTTGACCCATAATCCTCAATTTCATCAGCGATCAAAACGCATCGCGTTGCACCATCACTGGGTCCAAGATTTAGTAACCAACAAAATCCTGAATATTCAAAACTGTCGCGACCCCGAACAAACAGCGGATGTATTAACTAAGGCACTACCAAGGCCTAAATTTACGCGACATAGGGCAGAGATGGGGGTTCAGCCACAACGATAACTCAGTAGCTTTCCTCAAGTGTGAGTTGGTTTTTACCCACAGGGTTTTCCACCACACGGAGGTTTTGATGCACCTGAATGACAATTTCTTAACTCTCATTAACTCTCTCATAGACTTAACCATTCCACAACTCAAACCATGCTTGGCTTGAAGAGGAGTGTTGGGATTGGGCCAATCCAAGCCTGGTCCGAGTATTAGTCACCATGGCCTATTTATAGTATGTAACATATGTAGGTCGTACTATAGGAGAATGATAGACGTCCAACTTTGTGCTTAACTCTCACAATCTCAGTCCTAAGAACACTCTCAACTCATCCATATCTCAACAGTCCTTGATTCCATCTTGTCAAGGGGGTTCCAGGAATTTAATGGAATACCTGGGGTCGAATTTTTTATCTCGCCAGGTTTTGCTGAACCAACCACCCACGTGATTCAGGCACACTTCTATATAAGGTAATTATGATGTCATTCGATCAACAGCGCAGGTGCTTTCCTCCCTGCGAGGACTGACAAGTGTTGCAAACCCAATTTCGGGGTGCTTGTTCAAGTTCCACATGCGAGATGATACTAATGCTGAAGATAAGCATTTTACATTATTTATGTTAATAAAAACTTACCCATTTTGATTCGCAGCCCATTTGTTTGACATTGTCAGATTGTGGGTCAGTGGTTTCCCTGCGAACACAGGTGTGAAGATCACCAATTGCGAATGCGATGAATGCCAGCCTGGGGCATAGAAACCCATCCAAGGTTCTGTTCTTGAGTCTCATTGCTTCTTTGCTATAGTATTTCAGCAGCTTTGGGAGTTCCGATGTGTTTTGTGCATGTTCTGGATTCCGGCAGTCCCAACTTTGATCTTCTTGCGACAATCTGGACATTCAGCACATCCATTTGTGTCAATCTGGGATGTATCCTCATCTTAGTATGATTTTACTTTGTCTCAGAACTGATACAATGTTATTTTAGACTTACCTCTTTCATGGATGCCATTTCGTGTCAAGATGGACCACAAATAAAATTTTCCAGCTTGTACAAATCACATTTCACTCTTGATTCGCATTTTTTGTGTCCTTTAGTAGTGTTGCAAACGGCACAGCTCAGAGCCGTGAGCCGCTGAGCCAAGCCGGTATTTTGGGCGAGCTGCACTGGTAAATCGGCTCGAGGCTATACCCGACTCGGCTTTAAGATTGGGCGGCTCAGAGCGGCTCAGAGCGGCTAAGCCGTCCAAAAATAGCACGCATCAACTGACTTTGCTGTTGCTATCGCACTGGCTGCTCGTCCTGTGTTACCTCCCCTCCCCTCCCTTCATCTGCACTATCTTACACTCCTTTTCTTTGTTTTCTACTACTATCCAGTGTGTTGGGGCCTGTAACACCAAGGTAAGCATGTTTTTGACTTTCTTATCTTCGTGATCAGCTGGATCAATGATTCTTATCACTCCCTCTCTAGATCTTTGAGTATCTCGGTAACGATTACACCTGACATCTGCCACCACTGCCCCGTTCAAGCCTAACAAGAGCCGGGAATAGCCCCAAATGACGATCCTCAACAGAACGCGGGCGTGAATGATGGCAACCATTGTTTGTGCTGTTGGTACACTTTTTTGTTTTGTTTCTTGTTTTTATTTACTAACTAAGTGCCCTCCTTTGTGCATTAGGATATGAACTATTGTTAGCAACTGTGGCTAACACTATGCAACCCACACCCATCCACGAGTGGGCATGAATTTCGGTAACCGTTGTTTGCGCTGCTGGTACATTTGTTTTGTTTTGTTTCCTGTTTTTCTTTACTAACCAGGTACTTTGCTTTGTGATTTAGGGTATGATCTATTGTTAGCAATGGTGGCTGATACTGGGCAACCCACACCCATCCACAAGCAGGTGCGAATGACAGCAGCTGTTATTTGCGAGGTATTTTTTTCTTCTTCTTTTTTGTTAAGTAACTAATGTTTTCTTTGGCTGTTATAGCAGGGATATGGGGAGTTGACCCCCACCCGACGACAGCCACATCACCACACCCTGAACCGCCGACATGCACGACTGCTTATGGGGCGAAAATGGGGTACAACTGGGATAGGAACGGGAAACTAGGGGGAGACAGGGAAGGAAAGGAACAAGGCCGCACCCGCCCCAGCCTACGAGCCCCTGCTCATAGGGTGGATTATGGGTGCTAACGGTAATGAGGGCTAGTGATGCCAGGGCAGGACAACAACGAGCAAGGAGGGCGATGGCAAGGGCCAACAGCAATACCAAGACGGCACGACGGGGACGACGATGGTGAGAATGGGAGGGACAGCACCACCAATGACAACAACATCGACACAGCACCCCCACAACTGCTGCGAGCAACTGCTCATGGGGTCAATGGGGTGTGAGAGTGTGGGACCTGAGCAGACAGGGACAACAGGGACGACATAAAAAGGCCCAAGTGATGTCATCAACATCTCTTGGGCCCTACGTAAGTTTTTTTTTCTTTTCTATTTCATTTTTTCGTTACTAACAAATATTTTTAGGTACCTACTACTATGGACAACGACAACACAGGGGCACCACCACCACCGCCACTGCGAGTGCCTGCTCACAAGGTGGAAGGATGAGGGTGATGGGACGAGGGGAAAGGGAGACGACGACGAGAGGTGGTATGTTGTTTTGTTTTGTTTCTTGTTTCTATTTACTTACTAAGTGTTTTTTTAGGATCTAAACTATTGCTTACGACTGTGGCTGATGATACGCAACTCACGCCCATCCACGAACATCCAAACCCCCTCCTCCCTGTGAAAACGGGATGACAGGCCATCAGAACGGATAGGAGATGGAGAAGAGGTAAAGGTGGCCATAGAGGAGTACTGGGAGACCCGTGAAAGGGGATACCCGCAGGGTGAGCGCTTCTCAATACATCAACCGTTTCCACGTCATTTACAGCCGCCTAACTCCATTGACTAGGAATGCCAGCATGAAACAAGGTACCAACACCTGCGTGCATGCTCCATGCCTATGAGCTACTGCTTGTAGGGTGGATCGCGAGTTTGCACAGTAGACAACACACCACCCGCACCCAGCTCCTCAAGCAGCTGCTCGTGGGGTGGATGACGACAGCTACGATTGACATGTATGCTTATCGCCCAATCCCTATTGTATCACAGTAACTGCCAAGCTCCATGGAAGGCTGTTTCACAGCAACAAAGTTATATTGTTCCGATCTTATCGCCGTATTAATAGAGCAATCAGAATACTTCTGCTTTTAGTCATGTCAACTGTCAGATAAGAGAAGCATGTCCACACTGCAGTTTCTTTCCTTTCCCTCCCATCTCACTTGCTTGCTCTGCTCACTTGCTCTCTATCTCTTACCATGCCTCCCCGTAAAAAAGCTCTGAAAAATCCAGAAGCACCTTCTCAGCCTGAACAAGCACAACAGCCCATTGCTACAGTTGACCATATGCAGGCATTTATATTCTATTTCTTTGCTGACTGTTCATGCAATTAGCTCCTGATGCACTTCCTGACACCTCTGGTATATGCTCCTTAATCTTTTTCTTACAGTAATTCCATTCAAATGTCTTTGAATATTCTGTAGAAGCTTGTGCTCATACTCGGCGAAAGGCATCTTCAAAACAGCCTGGCATGTTATTTGATAATCTGTACATTTATATTGCTTACTGCCTACTAGCAACAGCTGCTTCTCATACAAGTACTCACAACACAACTAAGGCATCATCCAATGTTGCTACTATGCAAGGTATGTTATCCACAAGCTTTAGATCCTTGACATGATTACAGTTTTTGTATGGTGTAGATGTTACTACAGATGTACTACCAGGTGCAGATTCTTCTGTACCCACTCCAGCAGGTTTGTAAATTTGTTATAACTCGATATAGTAAACAATGATAATTCTTATAGAATCTTCCAATCCTCAAGCACGTCTTCGCCAACCATCCAAGCGTTTGCAGCAAGCAAGTCTCAGTGTTCTCATAGATACATGTACAACTAATAGAGTCTATTTAGATTGATCCATTACAACCATTGACTCCTGCTAAACCAAAGGTAGTTAAAGCTAAGGCTGTAAAACCCTCTGACAAGGCTACGAATCCCTCTGACAAGGTTGCAAAACCTTCCAAGACTACTAAACAAAAGGTTCAACCTGCAAAGTCTAATCCCAAGACTCCAGCAGCTCCTGTGTCTATCTTTGCTGCTCGCCAGATTGAGGCCTCTCG
>QMFE01033863.1:0-19919 GCA_003314665.1 Tricholoma sp. MG77 | reverse complement strand
ACATGTGCATGCACGCGAAGCACGCAACCTGGGATGCCATAGGCTCCTTTAGTTTGGGGAACATGCAGAAGATTGCCGAAATAAACGCACCGATTCTTTGGGAAATTGTGTCGTCCTATGTGCATCTGGACTACGGAGCAGTTGCAGACAATCAAGCAGTGGCGGTTCGGAGATATCGTCCCCAGAATGTGGTTCATAGAGATTCCGCTTCGAGTTTCCCAAAGTTCATACTAATACGTTGTCAGGTGTGTACCAGTGCAATCATGTCAATGACATTCGGATGCTCAGATCGAGCAAACTTGTACGCCATGTGCCGTGGTATCTGGTACTTTGCTGTCAAAGCCCATCACTTGATATTCTGCGTCGAAAGTCGGCTAGGTCAATCAGTTGCCTATTCATCAGTGTATGAGGCACTTCGTGGCATGGCAGAACAGAAACTCAATGACCTAAAAGAGGCACTTCGCCCAGGTTCTGGGCACCACGTAATTACTGTCAGTGATAACACACAGACCTTCGTAAAACCACATGATCATAGAATTGGCCGTGAGAAGAAAATGATCAAAGGGCTTGCTGGAACTGCGGTGGAGATGCAGGATGCCGATCCTGAAGCATTTGATCTTCATGAACTAATTCGTCGACAAGCACTACTGGAACGAAAAAAATTAACAGCTGAAATTATTTTGCCAGACATTGATGCCACTCACCTCGAAAATGTTGCTGTCGCACAAATCATGGATGTCCTGGTGCAGTTTGTACCAATTCTTACAGTCTATTCAAAGCAATTGAAGGAATGGTCAGAGGAAATACTTGCCAAAAACCCTATCCCAAAGAATCGTCACACAAAGATCACCCCATTGGCTACCAACAGCTCAGACGAAATGCTTGTCCAAGAAATGAAGCAAGGAGTACTTGACTTCGCAACCACTCAGATGGGAATCGACAAAGAGACATTAGACAACCGGTGCTGGATCTATTCAGGAGACAGCAAGACATTTGATCAGCTGCTGAAGTTGAAAAAGTACTTGGTGGCTGAAGAAGGTGATTTTGATCTTTTCAATGGTTAGTTCCACTGCTCGAGCTTTGGCACACAAAATGGACAGACCTTAGCTGAATTGTCCATACTCATTGGGGGAAAGACTTTCCCAAAGATCCATCCACTCTTGGGTATGCTGCCAAACTTGCTGAAAGCCCAGCACCAAATGATCTGCAAAAGGTGGACTTCTACGATGGCACGCATATTGTAAACTTGACATTGGACGCACATCTTCTGAACCTTTGGGAGGCATATTTTGAAACCTCAGACCTAGTCAGTTATTTCGACACCAGAAAGGAAGAAAACAGTATGCCGACCTTTGATGAGCTTCTTGCCATTGCAGGAATTCTCACCAGAAGACATGCAACGACACAAGTGCATAAGTGTGCGCTCTTCCCACATGAAGATAATCCGAATGCTGTACCATTAGGTTCGCTGTGGATTTCACAGGAAGATGCCGAGATGGGGGAACCTATATCTGAGGATGAGGAAGACCGGTTGTTAGACTTGTCTGGTACACCTGATAATCCAGGAGCAGATGTTACCTTGGCAAACAGCACATTGTTCATTCAGAATGCAATTTGGTGGTGAGAAATGTGTAAAGCTGTAGCAAATGGAGACCCTGGCCGAGTCTGGGAAATCCTGAAGCTGTGGATCTTCACGTTCACAGGGAACAGAAACCCTTATTACTCGCAATACCTGCTGGAGTTATATTGCAACTTCAAATGGGAATTCTCACCAAAATTATGCCATGCTATACTAATGAATTGGGTTGTCAATCTTCATGGGGAACCGGGCATGTTCATTGAGATGGACCTGATGCAGGAATATTTTAACTTCTGGCTTGAAGATATGGCCCAGCATAAAGGAAAGGAGTTTGAGGAGCCATTCTATCGCTGGAAACTTTCTGTGAATGTGCACCACTTCCTGCGTCTGAAGGATGAAATGGAGAATGTGGTATTCTTGAAGGCTTGAACGAAGAAACACTCAGTGCCACATCTAAACAACGAGCTAAAAGAAATAATGAAACACCTGTGAGAGGCAGAAGCCAATTGCTGAAGACCAGGCCATCACGAAGGATTTGAAGCCATTGATGATTTCACCAAGGGTCTTGAGATCCTCAAGAAAGAAAAGATAAAGAATTTTATTATGCGAACGACAGTATACTTGAACATCCTCGGGTTACACAGTGGATCGGCAGCAGAACTTCCAACTGGTGATGCAGCTGATGATGGCAATGACAAGGATGATGAGTGGGGTCCAAGTCAACAGGAAGAGCTTCCTAGATATGGCCCTGCTGTGGTACCACCGCCGCAGATGTATGTGATTAACGAGGCGCTGTGTATCGAAGAACAGCAAGAGTCAGACACTTGAATAAAAGTCAAACCGGACATTTACCATCAAAACAGGCGTGAACGCTTGGCGTTTGAGCCTTGTTGATCAATATTATGCCGTTTGAGCAAGCTTTCGGTGAGTGGTTGAGTAGTATATACAGCTTCGGATAGGCTAGGATGGGAGAAGTAATATGGCATTAAGTGGGGTATATGTAGACTGGGGCATGTATGGTGCTGAGTAGGGGATAGGCTGGGGCATCATGTATGGATAAAACATTGGAGGCAGAGCAGGAGGGTAGTGGATGGGAGATGGCACTGGCTGCAATGGCGGCGCTGTAGTTTTCGTCATGCGAGAGGTCCCAGTAGAAATTGAAGTTGGTGGAATGTTCTCTTTTGTTGTGGCCGAATTGACTTGTTGTTTTCGAGCTAAAGAAGAAGTCAATGACTAGTCATGCCTGATGCAACAGACCGGATACTTACCTTTGTTCCTTGCCCTCGTCGCCGCCGCTTTCCGAGCCTTCAGTTCTTTTCTCTTCACAACTCGCCCATCGTAACGCTTGTTGAGACACTCCAACAACTGAAAAAGCATGTCGCCATCGGATTGCAAGAATTCCCAGTCAGAGAGGTGTGTGTTCAGGCTGTCTTGAGAATGGAGGAGATGGAACTGATCAAGTATACGGTTGAAGACATGAAGCGGCCAAAAGGCAGTGTCGGGTATTATGTGGAATCATGGCCCTTCTTTAAGTGCCCATCGTTCATCAGCAAACTCCAAGAGCTTTTTTGTAGCGTGATCTCGAACGGCCTTTGTGAGTGGTGGAGGAAGTGGAACGGTATGGATTCCTGGACCGTGAGTATCAACGTCTTCAACTTGAGCTGGGGCTGATGACATGATTGTTGGCGGGTTAGAAGAATGATTCCACGCTGGATTACAAGAGCTGCATGGAAGTGGCCACTGGGCTTGTTGACAGCTTGATTTAGCAAGTTCACCCGGATTACCATATATGTCATTTTTCTCGGCTTCAAGACAACGACTCTGTTCATGCACACGCAACAACTGCAAAAGATTTCCATCGAGGGCTCTACCATTGCTGGCAACATTACTCTTTTCTCCTCCTGCCGACTTGTTGGTGGATTTCTTTTGTTTGGACTTGGGCTTCACATTATTTTTCCTTGCACCCGATCCATGACTCGTTTCTGCATCAGAATGCACTTCGCAATTTTCACCCTCTCCTCCTCCTTCTGCAATGTTTGAGTTCCGTATGGCGGCCATCACTGAAGGCTCAACATATGTCCACCCACATGACTCACTTGTCAGATCTCGTCCGGCACGTCCATTTTGCTGAACTAGTGCATCACAAGAGTCGGGGATCCCAAGATTGATTGAATGTGTGATATTCTTGACGTTCATTCCCATTCCAAACGCGATGCTGGCAATGATAATGTGTGTACGAGGTTTGTTGTGGAAGAGTTGAAGCGTCTTTTCATTATAAGACGGTGAGGTCAATGAATTCCAGAGTCGCACACAGCCTAACGGATCCTCTCCACACAAAGACCACCCATACATCGCGACTCAAAACCCAAGCTCAAGTATACAGCAATAAAGAACAACCTTGATACCGTCTGTTGTAAATACCCAGGAGATATCAGGGAACTTGTAACCGTTAAGACCATGTGTAAGATTGGTGATCACTGTCCGAACATTAGGTCGTTCTGTGGACAATCGCTGGCAGTGGAACTTCCCAGACTTCAGGCTTAATGCAGTGCATACTAGTGAGTCATATGCATGTCCTGGTGACAATGTTGCAGTTGTCACGACCAAAGAGACATGATCAGGAAGCCGTTTAGGAAGGATTGCAGCCTGGTGATATGCTAGTTGAAAATCTACGCTCCAGGGAACCAGGACATGAGCTTCGTCAATACCATAGACCACAAGATTCTTCCGGAAGGTCTCATTGCGCACCACCGCGTCAAGCTCTTTGGATGCAAGCCTCTCTGCAGAAAGAAGTACCACAGACCATTGGCAAAGGCAAATCTCTTCGAATAGATTGCGCCCTTCATGTGAAGCTGCACTCAAGCTTTCGGCACTTAAAGACACAGCTTTTAGGCCTACTGCTTCAACTTCTCACACCTGGTATGTCCGTTAAAAATAAAACTTGTGCTATCCTGGTTAAAAAATACTTGCATGATTATTTCCAAGCTCTATGAGTGGTGTTACAATTAATGCAATAGGATGGGAGGGTGGTTGGGGTATTCCAGCAACTGGGTTCCGGAGGAGATGTTCCATAACCAGTAGTGGAGCATAGAAAGCAGCAGTTTTACCAGAGCCAGTGGGTGCAATAAGTACAAGAGAAATTTTGTTTAGTGTGTGAGCCCAAAATTCAAGCTGGTATGAGCGGGGGCCATTGGTCCATTGTGGGATGCACTGCTCAATGATTCCATGAATGTGCACACGCCCTTCCATAGATCGCCACGAGTGTGGCTCGGCCTCGGGGCGCATGCCTCATTTTTTCATTTCAGCAAATTTTCAGACTAGGTGTAATGTGAATCTATGACAAAGCATCCTCTTTAGGCTATGTTTGGTACAGCTTGGTGTCCGATAACTACGGAACTGACCCCTTCACTACGCCACCCTTAAGTTGATAGAGACTAGTGATCACTCCGGTTTATTATGCAACGCACTGTATTAGAATTCGCTGCTTATGACCGAACCATGTGCTGTATCAGTTGAACCTTATTTTTTCACAACTTCCTATGGCGACTGCCAAAACTTGTAGTGGCGGTATATGCATGTTTGGTTGTGGCACAACATTTGGCCTGACTCGTCTAGTATCAGAGGGGCGTGTATGTAGTATCTAGTGGCATCAACATGTAATACATAGCAGGCTACATGTAGAAAGAAATGTGCAGCTCTTTCAGTGTGTTGAATGCCCAGTATGTACCAGGTGCGCAGTATGAGCTTTAGATATATAAGAGTCAAAGAGACAACAGAAAACTGCAGCGATGGACAACCTATTACTGGAAAGAATCCTCACCATGCTCAACGAAGACAATCATTCTACAGTGTTTGACTTTCTGGTACAGACCTTGCAAAGTACCAGTCCCATGCATGATAGGCATCGGGCATCCATTCTCACTCACATACCCAACGTGCTGGATCTCATTGCAGAAAGATCTGCTAGCCTACTTGAATCCAGCGCAAGCCTGTTGCAGCCACTGTAATCACATCCCGTTGCTTCAATATGAGGCGGACAACAGCAATCTGCCATAGGCAAGGTCAGATCCCTGTGTTTGATTCAACATCATTCTGGACCTCTTCATCACTCTCCGGCATAGTATGCTCGAGTGGTCTGGAGAGTACAGGCATTATAGTAGCATGATGTGACTAAAATTCAGTGAGAATAATTAGTTCCCACTGGGGATGACGCGATGAACAACATGATTCTGTTCCGTGAACCAAACATACACATACCACCACTGCAAGTTTTGGCAGTCGCCAAGGAAAAGAGTGAAAAATTAAGGTTCAAATGATGGCAACACGTGATTCAGCACAGTTGTAATGCAATATAAATGATATCACATTGCTTTTTCTCATTTTCCTATGGCGGATGGGTTGGAGTCTGTATGGCCGATATCTTTCTAGGTTCAAAAATTCAGTGACTAATTAGGAAGGGACATTTTCCCACGCTACATCTGCCCATGGATGCTGTGTTTCTTGGGATGCATGCTGAATGTGATGAGGGTCTGGTTAATGCACTGTGTTATTTATCATCAATGGGGAACTCACATGAACACAGTGGTGGTGTCACCATGTCATCCTTTTGGTAAGGATTCATTCCAATTCATTGAGGGCAGCCAGGGCCCTTGATGCACAACAATTGAGATCTGCTCGAAAGTATGGGTAAGCTCCAGGTCAACAATGGAGAAGTGGAAAACTTATGCCCTCTGTTGGGGGAGGAGACTGGAGAAGAGGAAACAGTCGTGCTCAACGGTTTGACGACCATAATCGCGATAAAACCATCACTGCCATCACTGAAGATTGCCTTATCCAGATTCAAGTTCTAATTTAAAGTTTGAAAGGGCCCCCCTTCCAAATTTAAGGTTTAGAACTGCTCTTGAATATGCCACCTTGACACTTTCAGATGTTTTACTCAACGGCATCTCGGCCATCCACCCTGAACGCCGCTCATTTGAAGTTAGATATTCAAGTTACGGCTATGGAAAGTCATCCAGTGAACATGGGAAATTAGAAAGTATTAGCCTCAAGACACAGAATCAGAGTTGACTTAGTCTTGTAATTACAATTACCAGATTTAGCAATAGCTGCACAGTTCATCAGCCCCAGTGGCTGTACACTCAAATACCAAATATCATCCCTCTGCAAGCAGCACTGTCGACGTCGCAATGGCCAAATCAAAGAAGTATGCTTTTCAGCTCATTGGTGAACCAGTGCTGATTCCTACCAGCCACACAAATCACAACCAGAACAAGAAGGCACACCGAAATGGTATCAGGAGGCCCCAGACTACACGATCATTCTCGTTAAAGGGTGTACGTGCCCTCTTCTTGATAGGTCTATTAACGAGACACCAATCTATTTCTATATGGTTCCTAGGTTGACGCCAAGGTCATCTCTAGTTCAAATTGAATTTGTTGAAGAGTTAGTGATACCGATTTTTAGTTTCGTCGAAACGCTAGACATGCCCTCGCTGGCACGGTGCGTTAATCCAAGCATATGTTTGATACAATCTTGATATCATTTTGCAGATAAAAGCTCGTCAAGAAAGAAAAGCTGCAGCATCATAAGGCGGCATTTATTGACCAGGACGCTGCGTGGTTTCGAGGATGGTGAGACGTAAGATGTCATACATATGCGACTATTGTGCTTGTATTGCATTTCGAAAGACAAAATATGAAACAACCATATACATCTCGCACCCCTACAAAAAGTGATCACTGATGAGCTGACCTTTCAAGAAACAAGATGCTTCTGAATATCATCGTAGACCTGGGAACGATTTTGCATTTCTATCCAATGTTGCTCTCAACCGCATTGCCTAAATTCCGTTAGCAAAAGAGAAGGAATACGAGGCATGGAAGCAAATTACTCACCGCAGCATCTTCTGGCCTTAACGCGCCTTTCGCCATGTTGTGCTTGCCAGCTCTTAGCTTGTGGCTTCTATTCGAAACCGTCGATTTTGCTGATCCCTCATTGGTGACAAGTAGCGCACGGCATTCTTCATCTGTCGCAGGGTGGCCTTCAAGAAGAGAAAAGAATTTATGTCGAAGCACGGCTTTTATGCGTTCAAATGCATGTGAGCTATACCACCCATCCCGTTCCTGAGTTATGTGTATTAGTTTAAGTCCCGATCCTCAAATCGTCGAACCTACGTTGCATTCCTCTCGCAAATCGTCAGGGTCCTCGATCATCTCTTTCAGCATTGGGTCCGTGATGTCACACAATTGGAACGCAGCAGTCTCTTTCGTTATTGTCTGTCCATCAAACAGATGCGATCTCCTGAACATGAATAAAAATGACGATGTCTTCCGAAGAGAATGAGCAAAATAAACCTTCGATCCGCTTCTTTCTCGGTGCCGACCTCTTGCGCTCGAACCTGCACGTTAGCTGCAGACCGGTCTTGTCGTCGTGTAGTGACCGACGGTCTTGCAATTGGATGGTTCGCGTTTCGGAAATAGAGTCGCTGGTAGCTAGTCAGAAGCACTGAGTTCAAAGTGCCATGACTTTGCCGCTCAAACCTACAATCGAGCACCGGGGTCCTTCCGCGGATCATAGCTGAATCGAACAAGTGTATCACGCCACGGGCCGTCTTGGAAGACGTAACAGACGAGAGGAAGCAGAACTTTTGAACTGATGATTGATTGGTATGTCAGTCCCATAAACCAGGATTATACAAATTGGCGTACTTCAAGATCTCCCGGGTATCCGTAGGAGCCATCTGATTGAAAAGAGACATGCGAGTCCAGACTGGCCGTTCCGCGAAGAGCTATGCGGGATCAGAGCAGATAAGAAGAAAGACAGGGAAAACATACTTCTTCCAACTTTAGAAGAATTTTCTGGTCAATAATCTTTCGCCCTTCTTCGACTGACTGAGGTGGCTTATCTGGGACCTAGTATTGAAAGATGAGAGAAACTTTGACAACGTAAGGATGCAACGCGTACGTTTGCATCACTAAACATAATACTGGCGGGTCCATATCCTTTCCAGCGCATCCTATTGATGAGGCGCTTTTTCTCCTCGCCCGTGTCTTCATCAACAGTAGTTGTGACCATCGATGCAGTGTTGGATTTAAAACTGACATCCTGAAATGACCTTAAGAGTAATCTGACAGGGAGAAGAGAACAAACTTGTACGCCTGGGGTATGGTTTGCCGACTAAAGAGGGGAGGGGGAAATAGACGCAAATTACTTTTCATTGGTGGATTTGAGGTTGATTGGGATCTACGTGATTCCTTTAATTGTGGGTCAATGTTGACATCAACATCCATATCTGTCTCAGCTGCCTCGCCCGACGGGATTATGTAGTCTGATTTCTCTTCCGGAATAGCATAGGTGCGTAAAGCCTCGACTAAGAAATAATTAACATGAAGTGCATGGCATGGAATGAGGGGAAAAAATACCATCCATGTTATCCATCGCGACGCGCAGCTTTGCAACAGGATCATTCATATCAGGCTGATACTGATAGTCAACCATACCTAGCCTCTTGATGTAAGTGAGGACGTGCGTTTGTACCTAAGTAGCACTCACTTCGAAATCGGGCTGTTTTCGGGATGATGCCAATGGCCTCAGCCGTATACTCTCCAATGGCTCCATCGCCCAAATTTCGGTCCATTCCTCTCTTCCGTTTTCTCTTCACCACTTTCAGTAAGACATTGTTCGTACCAACGACGTCTCCAGGTATTGGATGAGCAAAAGGTTGACCAGGCCTCAGGGTGAGCTCAATAAGTGATTCTGTCTTGGATACAGTACGCTTGAAGGCATTTTCGATGCTAGTTTGGCCGCCGAGGTTTTTCACGGCGATGGGAACAGATGAAGGCCTGACGTATCCTGGGTACTCGACTGAATAAAAAGGAATTTGAGGGAGCTGACGTTCCGGAGCCTCTGAGAAGGGGCCAGAGGGAATTTCCAGAGTCGATCTCGACAACGGGGAATACATGTAGTAGTGGTCAGTAGCAGAGCTATTTTCAACACGAAACGCGCTGTCACATGATTATCACATCTCGATATTGACGTCGCTGGCTAAGCACCAACTAGTACATAAGTCTACCAACTCACATCATCAAAGCAAGAAAATGATTACTTAGGCCCTAACGTTTTTTGGAGATTCATAACTTCTTGCAATACATCCTATGGTAAGGTGTGAGCAATTACAGGAACGTTCAGCAACAATCATCATGACCCACAGGTGATGTCAAGTCCAGTCCAGCTTTCTCCATTGCATCTTTCACTCGCGCCATGCTCGCTCGAAACTCAGAACTGGTGGCTAGCTTCATCATTTTGAAGGTTGAGGGTTTGCCCGCTGTCGGATCGACGCCTGAATGCGCAGTATGTTGACCTGGCCACACAATGGTGCGAAGGTGTAGACTTGCCTGCCTTTTGTAGCAATCGTCCAAAGTCCTGAATTGCAGCTATTGCTTCGGGGTCGTTCGCCAACTTCTTCCATATTGTTGTCTTTTGCAACTCTGCTGTAAATTCCGTAGGGATTTCGGGTGCTGGGTTGGCACGAATTATTGAAGAAACAGAGAAAGAGCGTCTGTATAGTGTGAAATAATTATGATATGTGTGTTGGAAAGTCGGACGTGCGCTTCTAAGGAGAGCTGCTGCCAGGAGTCGTGTAGCAAACATGATCGCGGCCGATGGTGATGAAGTCGTGGGAATATTAGTTGAACAAATAGAATCCGCAACTTCAAGCTTCAAGCTTCAAGGTTGAACCTGCCGCCTCCGAATGGAAAACGAGTATTTCTCAATTGATTCGATTCTTGCAGAAAACCAGGCAAACATCCCAACCCTTTCCAGATCTATACGGTATTGATTGCATACTTTCAAGAAAATTCAGTGTACTTTTAAACATGATATTCCCGACATGGGTCATCTGGGAGGCGGGTCAGAACGCGACGTAATCATAATAATCTCGCCGTATTTCATCATTTAGTTCTCAACCATAGTCCCTTAGATAACAGCACTGAGCAAAATACAGATTCCTATCTGGCTTGCCTATACCATTATTTATTCGTCCGTTTCTTGCTTCTGCTAAAATGACCAACCTGCTGATCAGCCATCTTTCAGTGATTGGGCTGATTTTAATATTCCAACACCCTTCGGACCAAAAGTCCGAAATGCACTCAAGGCAGAAGCTCGGAGTGTGCGATTAGCCAGCCTCGTAGGTGCTGGTGGACTGTGGTACGGATTCGGCAAAACAATCATGGACATGTACGTTAGTGGCTCTTATACCACATACAAGTCTGACTCTGTGACAGACTCAGTGAGGAGCAGGCAAATGAGATCTCGGATGTACTAATAAAGGTATGCACCACCCTCCTTTCTGCCTACCCCATTGACATGTTGTCTCCAAGACCTTTCGGGCACGCGTCGTTGAGGTTGTTGATCAAGCACAACACTTTGCTGCTCTTGGTCCAATAGGCGCTGGGGGCACCAATGGTGACTCTGCGCAAGCATTTCGGGAAGGACTTGACGCTACAGAGCGTGACCGTGAGTGTTATTTCCATTTGAACACCTCCACATGAGCTCAGGAAGGTGGTAGTTTTCACATTGGCACAGGAAAGTGCGAAAAGGACGAAAAAGTGGTACGATGATAGTGATAGACCAAGGCGATGAGACCGGTCTCTTTTAAGTTTTAAAGGTTCTTCTTCGTTGTCTCTTTTCCTTCTTGGCTTTCAACTATTGGAATATTTTTAAGCTCATTCACAAACCTGTTGTATGTTGTATCAATAATAAATATGTAAACAAATTTGTGATTGCATTACCACGCACCACTTGACACTAGCCCAAAGACTAAGCTCAATTCCTAACAGGATGAACATATGAAGATTTCCTGAGGTTAACAATGCTAGTACTAAGAGCACAAGGAAGAGGGAGGCGAAAGCACAGTCTAGGATAGCGAGGAAGGTGGGATTGAGGGAAGAACCTGGTTGAAGGATGGTCGCAATGAAGGATTCTTCCGTTCTGACCTCGGAGTCAGAAGACATCATGGGTCGCTGACATATCATGGGTGTAATTCTGTCAATTTAATTTAGTACAAGGAATACATGTGCGATAACTCCGTGATACTCTAGCCAAGTTAGCACACCCTCAATTGTTGGCCTCACTCAAGGCTTCTTAGACCAGCAGAAGAATAATGCGTGTCTAATAAACACACCAGAATACTATCAGTGGGCTGGTGACCCTTCTTTTGCTAGCCGGAGGTCACCAGCGAGGTAACCCGGTAACCCGGGATATCTATATGTCCGATCCGGAATGGCCACTTTTTGGTCACTTTCGTCGTTCCAATTTTGACCACATTCGTGAGCATTTCATCTCGAACCTCAAAATTTCTCTCAATCCGTACGCAATGCAGATCGGACATCGCTTAGCGACCAACACATTACTTCCCTAAAGGTTCGATTATTGGGACCTGATTGTGTTATGGCTCCCCAGCAGGAGCTGTTCGAAACTTGGACGAGGGAAACTTATGAATCCGTACGCAGGAGGATCGGACGTTGCTCAGGACAGGGTCGATCCGTAATCGGACCTCCACCTAAATTTTACCCTTTCGTACGCGGTTTGGATCGGAGATTGGGCCATTTGTAGGCGCATCCGAACATAGCTAGGCATTACAGGGTTTTGCATAAAAACCTGCAGTCATCAAATTTCGTGAATGTGTTTGTGGCTATTGATCTCGGAACATGCCGACTTGCCGGTTATGCCGGTTGAGTCATTTCCGCCTGTATGCAGGTTGGATCAAGCAGAGCGTATCGGGGTTCTGTTCTCGAAGCATGCGGAGACTTTCGAAAATGCACGAGAGGCCTCGAGAGGCTTGGAATAAATTTTCAAAGTGGCAGCAAACAATGTCCAAACAAATCCAAATACATTTCTGAAAAATTGCGACTGCAAGTTATTATGCAAAACCCTGTAAGCCGGTGGTCCTGGTTCATATTGTTTGTCAATATGGCTTTGGGTGGGGTAACTCTCCAGATTTAAGGTGAAGTTGTGGGAATTAAGGTTAGAGTTGCCATAGATTCGTTGAAATCCCGACTGTCGAACATTCTGCATCATGCCCATAACTCGACATAGCATTTCGTTCTTCTCAATTTTACTCTGCAACAGATCATCGATCATGAGATATAGCTTGTGTACCTTGCACTTCTGACATTTGTGCATGATCAAGTCGAACGGCAGTAGCAAAGCCCTCTTGCCATGTACGTAATTTGGTTTTGGAACCGCTATATAGCAGAGTGCAGTCCAGGAATTAGACTGAGTGCGGCCGTGTCTTCTGGGCGACAGTTTTGCCGAAGGAGAATGGCTAACTCTCTACCTAGTTGAATTCGTGGCGATCATGGAGTCAGATGAAGTGTACAAAATCATTAATCATGGTCAATTGAAGCTGATGACAACCGTGACGATCAGTGAACAGGCTCGGATGTACAAAACCAGAGCAAACCTTGAGTTGAATGTCTTCATTATTTCCTCCCCCAGGCCCGCAGCTGGCTTCATTCAAAACATTGCTTGTCAAGGGAAAATATCACCCTTCTGCTCCAATCCACTTATCTTTGTCGCACATTGCCAGGTCGAATGAATCCGAGACGGTCATTATTACGCCTTCCCGGCAAAAAATCACCGCCGCTTTACAGGAGTATAATGATGACTGGCTTACCGTGAATTCAGGCCTTGGAGCCATCGCATGCATCTCTTCTCGTGTTAAGCTCTTGTCGGTAGTGTCCAATAGTGCTCACTGCGACGTATCCTGAAGTTCACCCCAGCTACCCACCGACGCCTGCGCATTTGTGTCTTCTTTTGTCTATGTTTCGGATCTCAGAGCCTGGTGATGGAAATAATGTTTGGCACTCTAAATCTACGCTCCCCATCCTACCATCACTGCTCATCTTGCATGAGCCTTCTCTGTATTTCTTCTCTGAGAGTGATCTCCAACCTAATTCGTGCGTCTAGTCGTTTCTCCCATTGAATTCACCATAGACGCGAATTTCTCGAAAGGCCCCGCTGGACAGTTTCTTCCTATATGGCGTTGATCACCCACACTTTATCCTCGCTAACCTTTCTGTCTCGATCCCATCCAACTGGCTCTGGGTATGAATCTGACTATGATGTGAAACGGCTTGTTGAATTGTGCTACTTTCGTTGCATCAGTGTCGCGTTTGCCCTCTTTGATTCTCAGCTGGATCTACTCAGGCTTCCCGTCTCAAAACCGCCCACCATTCATCACCCTTTCGGCCATGATACAGACCAACCAATCCCTCGGATAGAGCCTGTTGCTACATTTGTAGAAAGATATTTCGAGCAGGCTGCAGCTTTCAGTCAAGGTAACTTCCGTTTACTTGCACTACGCATCAGTTTACTTGTCGATGTTTAGAAGAATGTGAGTCTGCGGATGAGGCACGAACGAGTCATAAAATGAGATTATATCAAATTGGCCGCTATGCAGATGGTGTTGAATCGTCCTGGTGGGAGGTGCTTAGAACTGGACGTCGTACTGTACGATTTTTGTGGGAGACGTAGTCTGTCAAATTCCGAGCCATCCTGAATATGTATTACCAATTTTGTTGGGGTCAAATTGACTTCGAGACCACTACCTCATTAGATTCATTGCGATTGGTTAGGGTGAATGGGTTGTCTCCTCAAAGTCATCCTGGAACCTTGCAATAAAAAACAGTGAGAGTGATGTGCAGCTTGCAGACTTGCCAGCGCCGTTATGATAAAACAATGCCAGTCACGTCGTGTTAAGTTATGCATCCATTTGCCACTTATGTCCTTCGTAGCTACTACAAGGCAACAGGATGGAACGAGGACAATCTATACGCGAATCTCACTCGTTCGTCAAGCGGTGAGTGTCTCAACCAATGTCGATTGGGTCTTTAACGTTTCTGTCAAGCCATTCTTGACTTCACAGTTCCGCGAGGATTGCATCTAACAATATCAAAATCCCCCAATGCATTATTCAGGACCACCTATTCCATGAACGCAATGCCGTCATTGAACGGCTCTGTTGGTTATATCTTCACCTCTTGTGACTTGAATGTGAAGACGTCTGGGAATGTTCGACTCAAAAATATGATTGAACGGTTTAGGGTGTACGATCAACCCCGAAGGCCTGAGGGGAAAGAAGAGGAATGGTTGGCTGGTGAGAGAGTCGATACGCGTGGTATGCTAGTCCTAACATACTGAAATTACCTTCAAGCTAAAAAATATTGCTGCCAGACTATCTCCTGTATGGGCGGTTTTACCTCCCAACCGGCCGGTTGGATGCCTTATATTCAACCAGAATATCTCCGACATTCCAAGCATTGGTAGCTGCAATATCAGATCCATATTCCACTGTTCCGGGTGAAATGACAGGTCGGGGCGGAGATGTCAGCAATGTCATGGTGAACTTGCAGCATGATGTTGGAAAGTGGAGCACGGAATATACATGGAGTGCCGAAGACAGTATGTGGGGTGTTAGGGTCCTCCATAATTTTGGCCGACTGGGAAGTTCTACTGACCTGTCGGAGGGTATTGAAAAGAGTGTTTCACCGACTTCGGGATCCCGTGTAGGGATAAAACGTGTGGACGAAGAAGACGCTGTAGAAGGCGGTCTGAAGGGCCGTGTATCCGTTGGCGCCGAGTTTTACTTCAGCGCGAAGGAACGCAGTGCTGGCGGTTAGTCCCGTCTACAATATTTGACGTTTACTGACATCATAGTTTCTTTAGTGTCGACTGGTATCCGGTTTACGACTCTCCCAGATGCCACTCCTCCATCGTTTCAATTACCAAATTCATCGTCCCCTCTTTCAGGCAACTCGAAAGGTCCATCCTCACAACCTCCCACCACTATCACGGCTCTATTCAACCCAATGCTAGGCCACATATCAGGCGCATATTCAGCCCGTGTCTCACGCGACCTGTCTCTTTCGTCTCGCTTCGATTTCAATGTATATAGCTATGAAAGTGAATGGACTATGGGCGCGGAGTGGTGGATGCGACGATCTCCCTTGGCCAACCCCGAGTTAGTAGATACCTCCACATCTGAGCCACGCTTGGACACGCATGCAAGAGATGATGTACAAGGTGTAGTCAAGGCTCGTGCTTCTACGAACAATGTACGTCTATCAAACTTGAACAACGTCGATAGAATAACACTGGCTGTAGGATGTTGCTTTAATGTGGGAAGGGCGGTTGCGGAATATGCTCGTCAGCCTAGGTGTTGTTTCGGACTTTTCTAGTCGATTAAAACCTATCAAAGCTGTTGGCTTAGAACTCTCGTACTTTAGTTCGAGCTAAGCAGGTGCTCTGCACAATTGTTAAACCATGTGGAGCCGACAGTAATGAAATGGCGAAGGTTGAATTTACTTTACATCCGATTAGAAGGTAGGAGTGTTTAAACATATAACTATCCGTAAGCTGAGTAGGGAGGGATGAGAAATAAACAGATGGAAAAGGGTATATCAGTAATTGAGATAGATAAAAGAGATAAGAGCTAATAGATATTATGCCTGTCCATTCGAAATTAAGGATTAATTGATAACGGCGGCGGCTCTTGGGGGTGAAAGAGCAGTACTGCCGATAGTCCTCGCAAGCCGAGACAGTGCATCGCCAGTTAGAACGGGTCTTTGGTCATTTGGGCTCCGATGGTTTTTCAGCATCACACCAGCGGGTGGAGAGGAATGTGTGCGCGCGTGGTAACCTTCTGATCCGCCTTGTGGGGTCGAGTACCCAGAGCGGGAGTGGCGTACCAAATCTGCGCCTGGAACAGATAGTTTCCCGACTGTATGTGCTCGGGTATGAGTCCTATTAGCAGCAGGAGTACCGGTAGACGGATATGAGCCAAGGCCAGCAGGAGCTGACGCAGACTCTAACAAAGATGTAGGCGCATGTATTGATGCGAGCAGGCCATCTTTATTGAGACTTTCGCTCTGCGCCGCAGGGGCTGACACACTGGAGATGTCTCTCATCAGTGTACCAGGCGCCCTAGGAAGGGAGTGAATGGGAGGCGCAGTAGCCTGTTCTTCAGGAGATGTCTCTCGTTGGTCAGATTGCACGGCAATAGTCGGAACCGGTTTGGAATCCGGCTTGTCCGCAGGAATGTTGAGCGACTTTTGAGGAGAGGAATTACGTATGGGTGTCGTAGTAGGGCCATGACGCGACTTGGGGAGGACAACAGAGACCTCTGGCGAGACAACAGGCTTCGGAGGCAAAGACGGATGTAAAGGTGGTCTGGTTGAACTAGCCACCGATCCAGGACCTTTTCGAATAGTTGTATTGCTCAGCGAATTGATCGACGTTGTTTTTGGTGATTTGTTCTTCTCTTCATGATGTAATTGTGCGTCCTGCGACACAACAGACAGAATCCTCCCTTCTTTTTCAGATAGAACTGCTCTAGTGGAGGAATAGTCGTCATTTGCAGGCTGCTCGCCTTCTTCTGAAGACAGGATATCAGGTTTCATGACAAGTTCCGGTAGGGATTTGAGGCCATCGACTATGATTGGAGATATTTCCTCTTTATCCTCGACGGAGATGCCGGGAGTCACGCCCCAGTCATCTAGGTCAGGGAGGCTGTCGTCATCATCCCCAGCCCAATCGATATGGCTTCCGGGTGTACTTGGCCGGTTATCCGCCATTGCTACAGCTCGTACTCTTTCGACAAGTGCGTCAATATTATTACGCATATCAAACGACTTTGCTAAATGCGGAGGAGTGTCTTTAGCTGGAGCACTATGTGGCGCAGAAGCAAACCGATTCCGAGGCGGTCGAAGAAAGTTATCATCGCTGGACGGTACGTGGATGTTGGGAAGTACATTGGGTTTGCCTGACTGTGAACGCCTTCTCCGATTATTCGGATGAGTTGCCGCAGGAGAGGGGGGTGCAGATGGGCTCGACTGTGCCACTGATCCTGCTGGGATCGTTCTCGAGGTTCGTCGTGAAGGTCCTTTAGGCCTAGAATTCGGAACAACCGAAATTTTTTCGTGTCCAGACGGTTGAGTGACCTGTTCAAGCTTCGGAGCTGTGTTTGTGGACAACGCAGGCCTCGTGGTGACGTCGATCTTGTCACTAGTGTCTCCTATCTTCGTTTCACGAGTCGTGGCACCTCCTCTTCCTCCTCGTCCACCACCGCCGCCACCACGACCTCGACTATTGCCACGACCTCTCCCACCTCTAGTTAAGCCACTGAAAGCTGAACCTGGTTCGCCGGTCCTGGCCCATCGCGATTGAGCGGACGGGCCGGAAGCACCTGCCATAGGATTGAGGGCTGGTTGACTGGATACAGGGGCAGTCATTATTTAGATAATTAGGCCGAGTACTGGTTTGAAGGAGATGTCAGACGAGTTTTTTTTAAACGGGAAAAGGAGGGAGAGAACGTTGAGTTTATGTATACTATTGGATACGTTGGTGGGCCTTGCCAAACAGGGCAAAGCAATTATACCTTCATTGGAGCCTTTCACTGTTCATTCCACTATCGTACGCGCCCAACGTCGAATTTACCATGTCGAAAGCATCGCAACCCGAGCTTAAAAAGGTTAGTTTGTATAGACTACGGATTGCCATCTCGTTCACCTCGTTTCTGCACACAGTTTATGGACAAGAAACTCTTTGTTCATCTTCAAGGAGGTCGAAAAGTTAGCGGTGTCCTTCGTGGCTACGATCTTTTCTTGAACCTCGTTCTTGATGACTGTCTCGAGGAGTCAACTGCAGCCCAAAAATTCCCTATCGGGACTGTTGTACGTTTGGAGTTATCAACAAAAGCGATTCATCTAATTGTTTTTAGGTTATACGTGGTAACAGTATTACATCCATGGAAACACTGGAGGCAGTCCGATCATGACAGATATAATCTAAGGGGTGTGCAGTCGTCACCCTCTTAACCCATACTTCTCGGGACACACCCAGGGCTATGGGTTATGAGGGGGGCCTTTCGAAAAAAGGTCTCAAAAAAAATTCAGAAAAAAAATGTATAATAATTATTGGGTTATTAAGAACTAGTACGACTAAAATAACTTGTGATATGAGTTGGTTGCATAGATTTTGAATGTTCTATATGTAAATTATACTTGAATGAGTCAAGTAGAGCATCTAATTTTGAGGGCATATGTGAGTTGGAAAGTCCGGGGAGATCTGTACGGCGATCTGTACGGCGGCATCTCGGCCGTCCGACAATAAACAGTATTCAAACTCCGCCCAGCCACACACTGCTACTCGTCGACATGGGTCCTGGCCACATTTTTCAGCAACTAGAGGAGCATGTTGTGTTACGTAGATTTACGCTCGAAGAGATAAACCTGTTCACCCAGCTTGCTGCCCAGCTTAAAAGAGATATACAACTTCCATTACCCCTCGACGAACCAACAGCCATGAAATGTTGCGAGAGCTTGTGGAAGTTGTGCGCTGGTGCTGAACACCCACCCTTGTGGTCGACACAGTGCACTTTACACATCGCGTTGATGCAGCAACTATGTGACATTCTCACACAGCGAGGCTGTGCACAAGGGGCTGACCTCTTGCGTGGTGGTTTAGCATGGGTTGTTGATGAAGACGGTGTCGCAACTGGGGTATCAGTCTTGTCAGGGGAAGGTGAAATGATACTTTTGGCAGGAGTGACACTGTAAGTATTCTTGTGAGGACAGATCCAAAGTTCGACAGCATGTTCAAAATGCATACATGTAGATAGTATTGGCCAGGAGCTAACCCGCCTTGAGCCAACTTCGGTATCAAGAGGCACCCACACTTCAGGCAGGTGTGAGGACCTGCCAATGACCTGCTCGGTGCCATTTGTGAAAAGGTATCGCCGGTGGGAGGGAATGAGCGGTTGGCAGCGACAAGTCACATGTGCGCGTTATGTTTGTCATTGAGTATTCGCCTGCCGATTTGCCGCCGTACAGATCGCCGTCAGATCGCCCCGGACTTTCCAAAACCCATATTTTCTGCTAATTTTCGGGCAAGAGGATCAGAATCGAGGTCAATGTACTTCTTGACGAGTGAAACAGCTGCGAGAATCTCACGACGGGTTGGGATAGGCTCTGGTGAATAACCACCGCCAGCATCATCATCCCCACCGTTAATCAGTGCCTGTTCCTGTGCGTTTCGCGAATCCATCACAGCTTGATATATCTCTGCATCTGTAG
The DNA here is from genome assembly GCA_003314665.1 of Tricholoma sp. MG77. Classification (NCBI taxonomy): domain Eukaryota; kingdom Fungi; phylum Basidiomycota; class Agaricomycetes; order Agaricales; family Tricholomataceae; genus Tricholoma; species Tricholoma sp. MG77. The sequence goes on along the minus strand of QMFE01033863.1, from coordinate 206 downwards.
CGTCGTCAATGATTGGATGACTTTCCATAGCCGTAACTTGATTTTCTATCTTCAAACCCTATTCGACGGAGTTTAAATTCAGGGAAGATGAGTTTGGAGTTTGGATCTAGAAAACCATATGGCTGACAGGCTCCTAAAACCAGCACTCTCGTTGATGATACTCAACCCGGAAACCCAAACAAAACACCTAAAATGGTCCTATTCGG
>QMFE01033117.1:0-13780 GCA_003314665.1 Tricholoma sp. MG77 | reverse complement strand
GAATCAATGCCTCCTCCCAAGACCAAACCTGCTTCGAAAAAAAACCCCTCACATGCCTGAAAGCCTACTACCAAAGCCAAGGCCACACTTCCGAGGAAGAGATTCCGGACCTAAGAAAAAGAAAGCACCAGTGAAGAGCAAACTACCTGCAAAAAGAAGGTATTAGAGTTGTCTGACAGTGATGACAAAGGACAGGGTAGTGGGGAAAATGATGATGACAGTGCGGAAGACGATGCTGATGATAAAGTCGAGTGAGTCACTTTCCGACATTTGAATCGTTGTAGAAAAGGTTGACGGTCAGAGTGGCATGAGGATTCAGAGACGATTCAATGATGATTCTTGATGAGAATCAGAGTTGAATCTCCACTGAATCGACCATCTGAATCGCCGTTAAATCCAGATGTTTGACTGCCACTATTGTGGAGGTGCATGATTTTCAGCCCATGTTGTGATGATGTGTTGAATGTTTGCATGCCAAGACAACTGCTCAGAACAAACAAGCTCACAAAGATCTGGAGCAGAAACTGAGAGCCATCATCTTGATTGTCAATAACCATGCCAATTATTTGACATCACTCACTTTCACCACATGTATCAAGGGTCTTTCAGCATCAGGTCTTGTCAATTTCATCTTGTAACACAGACTAACATCAAATTTTAGGGCAATGAATCACCAGCTTACTGCCATCAAGATGAAGAACAATTGCTCACTTGTATGTAAGACATACTGTAAGGGCAAGACCCAGAAGAAGAGGAAACACAGAGGGCACAAAGGCACCACAGGGAGTCTATAAAGACTATGTAATGACAGACAGTCAAGGCTATAAAGCTGGGGAGATTCTTAGATGTTGGATTAAAGGGGTCTCTACTACCCATAATAGGGCTGTAGCCAAACAATAACAAATAAAGGTAAGTAGAATAGAAAAGTAAAGAATGCGAAGGGTTTCCATGAAGTATGAACAGTAAATAGGGAAATATATGTACCTGGAGGGCTGTCCCCTTACACGTACTGCAGATGGCAACATTACTGTCACTTATCACACCCTCTCCTACCTCTTTGATGCCTTCTTGGTGAGTTACATCCACATTATCCTATACTGCTGCTGACATACTTAGATGGATAATACATTTGAAATTGGGACTACTATGCAAAAGATCCTTTTGGTGAGTTGATTGTCTACTGGTAGCAGGGCTGACATTTTATATGCTTCTCTAGAATACATTGTTGAACAACCTTCTGCAAGCAAAACATGCATCATATGATGCAAAATCATGTGCTGGGCATTGTTCCTGTACAGCAAAGACTTGGGAGAAGATTTTGGCCAACCTTGAAGCATGGGCAGCTGATGCTGAAAATACAAGTATATACTGGCTCAATGGAATGGCTGGAACTGGGAAGATGACCATTGCTTTTACCTTCAGCCATGAAAGCCTTGTGTCAATCAGGTTACATTGGTCATGGTCACACAAGTTGACAGAACCATGGTGTATTCTCCAGGACTGGAAAGGTTACAACTAGGGGGGTTACAGGGTTATCTGGCTATACTAAAATAAGTAAGGTTCAATATGTAACAGGTGCTAGTCAGTATCTATATCGGGAATGAGACAGTGATGTAATCATAAGTGTTGAGGTACAGAATGTCTACATTGAAGTAATGTCAGTGAATGGAATAGAAAAGTAATGGGGCTGACAGTGGGGCTGAAGTGGGGTCCGATGGTGGGGGCATGAAAATGTGTCAACATCAAAATGTTGACATGTGACATTAAATAAAATAATGTCATAGTGAAATGACAGCAGTGCAAGAATAGCACTGTGGAAAACTGTTGGGGGCCGTGGCAAATAGAACAAGTCGAAATGTCGGATAACCCATGGGGTCCTGACATGTGAGGCAGCATAGTGGAATCCAAGTATGTAAGGCTGGGTCATCTTTCTTGGGTGCCAGGCTTACAAGCCAGATTCTTGATAAATTCCAAATACTGGAAGCCTTGTTCTTCTGCTCTCATCTAGACACCAACTCCAGCAATGCCAACCTTATATTTCCCACATTAGCATATGAACTAGCTGTTATGAACCAAGATCGTGGGGGAATGAAAGGACAGATGGATGGATGTGAGATAGGGCCTACCATGGATGGCCATTATCCAGATAGCCACCCACAGATTGTGTAAACATACAGATACAGATGGATATGGATAAAATGTGATGGATATCCACAGATTGCAGATGTTAGTGCCAAATAGGGAAAGACACTGGTACAGGTCATCTGAGAACACTCAGGCTCACATTTGCATCACTTAGGATGCCATCATGACCACCCCCCATTTACAAATTTAAGGTGAGAATAACTGAATGAGGAGTGCCCAAGAAATGTTGATGATGTTTCTTGGGCCTTATGTAAGTTACTTTTCTTTCTTATTGTTACTAACTAATTACTAGTAAGGCATGACATGGGTACAGGTAACACTGTGACAATGTGGTTATGGGTATGCTTGGGCATGGGTAGGGGTTGGGAGATGCTGTACCTGGGCAATACCATACCCTTTTCCACAGTGTTACGGGTATCACAGTACCGGTCATTCAGTCAGGTGACTGATCAAATGACCTTGTTGATCAACATCAACAACATCAACTTCAACTTCCTTGCTCCAAACAACAGTAACAACAACCCCTCCCTCACTGCAAATGTGAGTGGATGGGACTTTGCTTTTGTTCTACATGACTATGGCCACCACCACTGCCCTCCCTTGCTCTAAATATGAGTGGAGGGGGTTCTGATTCAAAAGCAACAACAACAACTACAACAACAATTACAGCCATGCTGTTCCCCTCCCTTGCTCTAAATGCAAGTGGAGGGGTTTTGATTGTGTACTGGGCAATGACAATGACACTGATGACAATGACAATGACTAGCCACCACCCTCCCTTGCTTTAAACATGAGGGAGGGGTTATAATTTTTTATGGGCAATGACAATGACCCCCTCCCTCATTACAAACATGAGTGGTGGTGGTGGGGGGGTGTTCTTCTGTTCTGGACAACAATGACCCCTTCCCTCACTGCAAAATGCAAGTGGGGGTTGTCTGTTCTTGGCAACAACGATGATGACTAGGCAACAACAACAATGACTAGGCAACAATGACAATGATTAGGCAACAACAACAATGATGATGACAACTGGGCAATGACTAGGTGACGACAACTGGGCAACAACTAGGTGATGATGACTAGGCAATGATGATGATGATGACCCCCTCCCTTGCTGCAAATGTGAGCAGGGGGGATTCTCTTTTCTGGGCAACAACAACAATCATCAATGGCCCCCCCTCCCTTGCTTCAAATGTGAGCTGGAGGGGGCTATCTTTTTGTAAGTCCAGCCCCACAGACTTACAACATTACGACAAGACACTCACCTACACCGCTGCCATCTCACCCCCCGGTGCTGGCACAGCCACACACATCACTGACACTATTACCCTCGTTGCCGACACAGCCACCTACGGCACAGAAACAACACACCAGTGAGATGCACACTGGTGACTGACATTATGACAAGACACTCACCTACGCCGCCACCATCTCACCCCCCGGCACCAGCACAGCCACACACATCGCTGACACTATCACCCTCGCCACCGACACAGCCACCGGCGACTGCACAGCCACCTACAGTGCAGAGACAACTCACTGACACCAGACATACCAGTGTCTGCATTATGGTGTATTATGGTCAACACACAGATTGCAATATCCCCCGGTGCCGGCACAGCCACCAGCAACAACAGCAGCAACATGCTGGCAACACATATACCAACAACACATGCACCAGCGACAATGCTCCTCGCATCATTGCCTCCCTATCCACACCCACCAGTGCCGACATTACACCGCTGATGCGGTACCTGCCTATTATGTGACTACGCCTGATGCAGCCTTCCCAAATTACACACTATGCTTGATGCGGCCTTCTTTTATTACACGACCAACCTTCTTATATATATCACTTATATTTTACTCCCTGACCTTCGTTCCCACTTCCACGCAACAAAGGTATAGCATTATTTTATTTCCTTATTGTGTAGTAGCTAAGGTTCCCACTTCCACGCAACGAAGATAATTTGATCCTGTCATCACCATCCACCTAAGTCCAGTGTAGGTTGCCAAACCAGGCATCCTTCCACTTTTGGTTCTAGGCAACAACAATGATGACTCCCCCTCCCTTGCTTCAAATGCGAGCTGGAGGGGGGTTTATTCTGTTTCTAAGCAACAATGACACTGACTCCCTCTCCCTCGTGTGTAACATGAGCTGGAGGGGGCTATTTTCTTATTCTAGGTGATGACAATGATGGCTCCCCCTCCCTTGCTTCAAATGTGAGCTGGAGGGGGCTTTATTCTTTTTCTAGGTGACAACAATGATGGCCCCCCCTCCCTCGCTTCAAACATGAGCTGGAGGGGCCTATTTTCTTTTTCTAGGTGACAACAACAATGGCTCCCCCCCCTCACTTCAAATGTGAGCAGGTGGAAAGTTTTTTTAGTGTAGTAATATACATAATTATATAGATTTAGAATAATCCTGTAGAAAACTGTGTGGGACCTGCCTGAACCCATGGTACACCACATGTAACTGTGATAATACCACACCTGTACCCCATAGGGGTACTGTAAGGGCAAGACCCAGAGGAAGAGGAAACACAGAGGGCACAAAGGCACCAGGGGCCACAAGGGCACAGGGAGTCTATAAAGACTATGTAATGACAGACTGTCAAGGCTATAAAGCTAGTATACTGGGGTAAATCTTAGATGTTGGATTAAAGAGCTACCAGTTGCCCATAATAGGGCTGTAGCCAAACAATAACAAATAAAGGTAAGTAGAGTAGAATAATAAAGAATGAAAAGGGTTCCCATGAAGTATGAACAATAAGTAGGGAAGTATATGTACCTGGAGGGCTGTCCCCTTACAGGTACGGTGTTGATGGGTATGGGTGCAGGTACCCCAAAATATACCTGGGGGTTACCTGTGTCATGCCCTAATTACTAGTTCTAGCTGTTGCTGACAATGGTGATGAACCCCACCACCCTGACACAACAAGCTTATGACCCATGCCATTGTCATGGCATTCGTTCGCATTGCTCACTCAGCCTGACTCCAGCATGGGCAGCTTGTTTTCTGAGACATTTACTCAATTAGTCAGTTTCTGAGGAGCCAAAGGCTCCTCAGAAACATAGGTAATGTTTCTCTTGTGATTTACTCAATGAGTTAATTTCTGAGGATGAAACATAGGTGTTTTTCTTTCCATGTTATTTATTCAATCAGTTAGGCCCTTTTCGGTGCCCCGGTTAGTGCTAATTTGCCAGAGTTAGGCTAGCATAAACTGCCTTATATGTACATGTCTTGGTAGGCAGCCAGTCACTCTGATGTAGTGATTGTCAAGGGTATTCATACCCCTGGGGGTATGTGCCAAGGGTATGTGAGGGTAGGGGTAAAGGTATGAAATTTTTACCCTCCACAATACCCTTACCCTTGTGGAGGGTATTCATACCCCCAGGGGTATGGCCAAGGGTATGTGGAAGGATGCCTGGTTTGGCAACCTACACTGGACTTAGGTGGATGGTGATGACAGGATCAAATTATCTTTGTTGCATGGAAATGGGAACCTTAGCTACTACACAATAAGGAAGTAAAATAATGCTATACTTTTGTGCATGGAAATGAGAACAAAGGTCATGGAGTAAAATATAAGTGATATATATAAGAAGATTGGTTGTGTAATAAAAAAAGGCTGCATCAAGTGTAGTGTGTAATTTGGGAAGGCCGCATCAGGCATAGTTGCATAATAGGCAGGTACCACATCAGTGGTGTAATGTCAGCACTGGTGGGTGTGGATAGGGAGGCGATAATGTGAGGAACATTGTTGCTGGCACATGTGTTGTTGGTATATGTGTTGCTGGCATGTTGCTGTTGTCACCAGTGGCTGTGCCAGCAGTTGTGCAGCACCAGGGGAATGAGTGCACATTGCCGATGGTGGCTGTGCCAGCACCATGGGATGTTGCAATCTGTGTGTTGACTGTAATTCACTGTAATGCAGACATTGGTATGTCTGGTGTCAGTGAGTTGTTTCTGTGCCATAGGTGGCTGCGCTGTTGCCAGTGGCTGTGTCGGCAATGTGTGTGGCTGTGCCAGCACTGGGGGGTGAGATGGCAGCAGTGTAGGTGAGTGTCTTGTCATAATGTCATAAGTCTGTGGGGCCAGACTTACAGTATAAGGGTAAAGGTAGAATGCATGTATGTCAGTACCACCAGCCCTCATTAGTGCCAGACAATAATCACTTAATGTTGCAGCACTTCAATACTTATATTCTTACATCTTAGGTAGCACCTGCACTCTATTATCTGCTCCCTAAAAATGGCTGATGCTTGCCAATGTTCCCTTGCTCATACAGAGTTTCTTGCAATGCCAATAATATTACATGTTTCAACATGTTGCCTGCAAGAGAACCCTTGTCTGGGCTACATCTAGCACTATTGACACCCTGAAACTATACCCTTGCACAATACCCCTAGGGGGTATTTCATACCCTTCATACCCTTGGATACCCTTACCCTTACCCTCAAAAACCCTTACCCTTGCTGAAGGGTAAGGGTTTTGGAGGGTAATGGTAAGGGTAGCAAAAAAATACCCCAGGGTTACCCCTGACAATCTCTAGCAAGTACTCGACAATAGTCTTAAGTATCAAAAGATAATATATTTCAATGTCCATCGGGCAAATGCGATGCACTTCGACATGAACTCAAAAAGTTGATTGGGGTGTCAGAGCAAACCTTGAGTTTGACCAAATCCAGCGAAAAAAGTACATGAACTCAGACTTGAACTCAGACTCGAAATCAAGCTGAACACGCTCTGGAACACAGGTCTGTAAACCCCTATTCAGTGCAAATCAGCGGGTGGATGTTGTTGGTACTTACCTTGGGTGTATTGCACTCCACAGGCCTCCCTACACCCTATGTCACCATTTTTCTATTGTTGTTCCTCCACCTCTTGACAGCACCGGATCGGACTCGAGACATGTTTTACGGGTGACACAGTGAAATGGCACACTTGCTCCCACATGTTTTGCTCCCCCGGACCTAGAACAGATAGTGATGTCCTGAGAGCAGGAGAGCCAAGAGCAGGAGAACAGAAGCGATAACTTGAAGGTGGAGTGCACATGTGATGTCATTTCAACATTTGGGCAAAGATTTTTTTATTACTAATTCTGAGAAAAACACGAACACATGATAAAAATTTACCATATATAGGAGGGCCGAAGGACCGCCGAAAAAAAAAACAGAGTGGATGTCCGATTTTCCCGTTCTGGCACCAGCTCCCTTGCTGTCCTAGCCATGTCCTAGCCATGTCCTAGCCATATCTTAGCTGGCCCTAGCCATCCCCTAGCCCACCCTAGGAACCCTACAGTCCACCCTACAACCAAAAAAAGCTCTCATAACCACATGAGCGTAAATTAACATTAAAACATCATATAAATAATTTAATCCAATTATATTCCAATCAATACATTTAGACCAAATTAGCAATCCATGATTTTCCTGATCGATGGTTTCTGCAAAGCATCATGCACTGGCACGGCCTCACTGGATGGATGGCTAGCATCAGTCGACATGGAATAAAACAACACCGAGGCAAAGTTCTTACATCCAGGTAAATGGTCCTGAATGAAGCAAGCGGATTGTTCTCTCCTTGCCAAGGGCTTTGAGCTCCTTTTTCTTGACCTTCAAGTTCGTGACCTCAATGAGACCTTTCGCCTCGGCCTCCTCGAGCATCAGATTCCACCACTGCTTTTTGGCGCCGTATACCTTCTTGCCAACCCAGAAAAGCTTGGTCATCGCATCATTAAGATTCAGAGGTGTGTTCGCACCACCATTGCGCTGAAGCCATCCGATGAGATGCTTGAGATGCGCTGGAACAGCTCGGGGGCCGTTTGTAGCCGCCGGCTCGTCCGAGGATACGAATGAAGTGCCAGAGGGGACTATGGATGGAATCGCGTGGGCATTTGCTGTATCTTTCAGGACTGATATAGACAGTGCATGCGTTGGCAATGGCCCCTTGTGAACTGTGTACAACAGCTCCCGTTGAGCTGGAAGGTAATTACTTGCTGGAGTCAGAGGCGTGTTGACAATCGGGGCCTCGCAGTCAATGCTGGGTAGAGTTCGCCCGATGGCGAGCAACGATGGGCCACCATCCAGAGTCAAGTGCGGCCAGACTTGCAGTTTCAGGTAGCTTCTGCTGAGTAGCTGCACCGAGCTGTCGTTGCTCGTCATCATGAGGGCCGAAGGGGAGAACACGACGCATTGTCCCATCACCAGAAGCATGACATCTTGAAACCACTGTGCCGTCTCAGCGTTGTCACCTGCAGACACGTGCCGTGCAAGATGTGTACACCACGACGGCGAGGTGAAGCGGTGGCAGATGATGAAAGACGCGAGGTCGAGCATGGTGGATGGGATGACCGTAGGCTCCTGGACATGCAGTGAGCATGGCGAATGCGTCACAATGGGACGGTGATGACCTACCTGTGTGGCAATAATGATACGTGTGGCGAGATGTCATTGCAGGCGGATGATGCTTGAGATCAACCGCGTGAGACGGGCGGTGTCGCTGTTGATGAGGTACTTGTGAGCCTCATCGAGGACTACGATGCAAGTCAGGGTGATTCTGAGTGAATACATTGGGTAAGACGTACTGACAATCTTGCCGTTCACTGATTGCCATTGCATGAACAAGCCTAGGATGATGTCAACCAAGACCCCCGCTGTTAGACCTGGGTACGAAAGGGATCATGAGGTCCTGACCAGCGCCTGATGATGATGTGCTCACCGTCGAGGAAGGGATCCGTGAGGTCGACGAGTACCAGCTTTCCAGCACAGAAGTACGACTGGATATCCAGTGCTTTGGGATGAAGGAATGCGTCAAGGAGATCGAGGTGAAGCTTGATCATTGCCTTTTGCATTGGGTTCAGGCTCTCGGTGTTGATCTGGCGCTTGAACTCTGGTTCTCGTCAGCAACAAGAAAGACGCCAGACCACCGACTTGCCTCGGTAGTTGAATGCATCCATGCCCATGTTACGGATGATCAGAAGCGCAGAATGCATGTACAGGGGCATCGTCTGGGGCGCTGTGAGCGACTGTGTCTGCGTGATTCAAATAACCGATTACCTCCATATTGTTGCATCCCATGATCGCCAGCATCCTGTCCGCAGTGAGGTCTTGCTCCGAAAGGTAGAATGGTTCGACGCGAACGTGCGGAAGGGTGGCGTACGCACGGTGTCTACGCATGACATTGCTTGGTCTGGTAATGACGCGAGGAAGTGAGGAGAATCACAGCTGGTGGGAAGAAGCTTACGAGCACAGCACTGTGACCTTTGGGAGGCGGTCTCGATGTTCTTGGCTTGCGTTCTCAGATGCGGGGCATGACAGGAAGGCAGCCTCAGCAGGTCGATTACAGTCTTGCTTGTCAAAATGAAACCTGTAGTCACTTGAGCATGACAATATAATCGCCGGTTCAGAAGCGTACACGAGTGCTGCGAGTGGTTGAGGCAGTCGCCCAACCCTTGAGTCCACGACCAAGGAGGCCTCCAAAATACAAGATAGGGTGTGGCTCTTGCCTGAGCCCTGATCCAGTCCTTCGTCAGCGACATCGGTCCTCCAGGCCCAGACGAGACTCACTTGCACACTGCAGATGATACCACTGCTCGGGGTATTGGTGTTCATGTACAGTCGCTCCCCAATCATTGTCCCGAGCAGTCCGCGAGAAGGGAAAGCTTTGGCATGGTGTCTCATGGCAGCAAAGTTCAGCAGAGGCGACGTGATAAGCTGATGTTGGAGGAGCATTTCGTCTGTTTCATCATGGCCCTGGTCGTCGTGGCCGCTAGCTTCCAGAAAGGCCAGTTCATCATCGAGGTTGACGAAAGAAGACATGGTTGGCACTGCAAAACGAGGTGTGTGCGTGGTCAGCCTCAAGTCAGCCTCCTTAATTATTATGACTCTGAGATTACCACATAATAAGCGGTTGTGACCTAATAGGTTCCCAGTTCACGATTTCGCCGTTGCGATGGTACACCGAAGACCGCGGCGACACGGCCCAGGACAACAACCATAGCTTAGCCTGACTGCCCTGTTCCCCGTGCACACTACATAGATCGAAAATAATCCGATGATGCTTGCAGATGAACAAGGGGGAAGCGGACATGCATCCCTGGGAAAATCGAGGCAGCCACTGCTCTCAACTACGGCATTACTGCCAACCATGCTTCGAATACCCAGTTCGTACCACTGATGGGTGGGTAAACGGATTGCTTATAGTTCGTGTTATTTCCCTCCTGTTGTTTCGACTTTCATCCGGACCATCAGCATGACCCCCAACTCCACCAACAACCTTGCCCATGGCGCCGACAGCAACATCTGCACCCGCACCCAGATAAACACCAGTTCCATGTTCTCAACCTCGATTTGCAGTACATGAGCCTCTTTTGTCCATCTCTACACCTAACCCGTGCCTGTACCAGATACCCAAGTCATTGTCGACGAAGAAGCAGTACCGCCAATCCCAGCTGTGCTGCTGGCCAAGGCGAAGATGTTTCCAGAGAACTTTGCAGTTGGCAGGAACAAGGGAAGTGGACTAGGACGATGAAGGGAGTCAGAATGGGAGTGGGAGCTGCAAAAGGAAGGCGATGGCAGGAGACCTCCCGGGTGGGACAATGAAATTGACGGGGCAAGGGTCATGCGAACAAGAACAAGGATTTCGAAGTCCATGGAGGAGAGAGGACACCGCGTCGACGAGGAACCCCTGCCTCTGGATACATGCCTTTCTCCGCCTCTCCCCAACCTTGCAACTACCTTCTCCACTGCCAACGGCACACCTCAATGCCACCCCCTCTTTCTTATTCCTGCAACTCTACCCATCCCGCCGCTTTTCCATCGAAGATGGCGAGATACTCAGTCCTTGTGGCAACACCTCCCTCCTACCATCCACGGTCTTTCACTATATCACCCGCCAGTGCCTCCCCAACCATGCTGTCATCTGTCATGTTCACTCCCCATTAGTTCGGTTGTTGTCGTCACCATCATGTTGGCGCATGTACGTGGATTTTCGCCATCTGCGGCTGTGTTAGAGATTGATCGTGGGACTTGACAATGAGGTTTTTGAAAGGTGCAGTGCTTTGAATTCGTCATGTTTTTAATTTTTCATTTCTGTGAACATCATCTCTTTACCATGGATGAATGTATTATTCCTATTTTGATCAAATCGTCATCAAGAATTGGCAGTGACACCGCCGATAGCAACTGTGCAAATTCGAACCTGCCTACGTATGTCATTACAAGTAGTAGAATGTACCACACAACGCAAAGATCATAATACAAAAACAACGTCAAGGAAAGTAGAAAGACGGCGAAGCAAGAGACAAACATATAACGAACATACAATGGTCAGGGTCCAGTGTGGTCTACAGTTAATGCTAACAGTACTCGAGACACCACAACGAATGAGCCTTAAATCACATCCATCTTCATCCTGGACACATCGCCATTCTCCTCCCCCGCCTCGGAGACCCTGGTGTCGCTCGTCTCCAAGTGTGATGGAATGCCTCTTGACGAGAAGCCCACATCAAGATAGGACGGTTGCGGATTCGTCTCGTTATCCCATTCCAGGAGGGGCTAGAACTTTGGTGAGAGTGATAGGCCAGAAGGCTCTGCCGTTGACCGGTAGGGAAAAAACCCCCGAACTTTGACATCTTGCGGGGTAAGTATGTCATTGGCATACAAAGTCTTGGAGTGCGAGGGACCTGGGGCAAGATGATATTGAGTTGACGACATGGAAACAGTTGCAGGAGTACTTAGAATGGTGACGGACAGAATGTTGTTTACTTATGGCCAGAGAACAAGGAGTCAACGTGAAAGGTTGATGTTGATCAGGCCCAGTCCTCCTGCTGGACCCCAGCTGACTACATGACATCTGTTGTCCATGGGAGGAGGATCAATGACACCCGAAGGGAAGTTCTAAAACGAAAAGAGATGAGGAAGTCGGAACCGGGTATGCACGGACAAAATAATCACGACATACATCGCGATTCTCCCCCGTATGGTACCCCCGAGCCTTGTCACCTCCGTCTCAGCATCAAGCGAACTGTGTACCAAAGTTCCCCTTCAATTCCGTAGCCATCTTGTAATCGTCCACTTGTGTCATCCCTCTGGCTTTGAGGAACCCAGGGGGGCATAGGGTCTTGACGTAGACAGGCTTGAGACGTTGAGGGTAGGCAGTGAAGGGCGGTAGTGGCAGGAGGAGCGCTGCATCAGGAGGCTAAGCAGGCAAAGGCAGATTTGAGGGATTATTGATTGACATGGGTCACGGGTGAGTGGTAGCATCCGCAACAAAAGGATGAACGCCGTTCAACACGAGGACGAGGACGAATTGGATTCGAGAGAGACAGTGGTGGGAATGGTGACATGGGAACGGCCAAACTTGAAGTCGAGAGCATGGTGGAATCTTGAGGATTTAACGTTGCGTTAAATTTGATTTCTGGCATGAGAACAGGCTTCAAGGTGGCCACACCTCACAGCTACAACCCGCCCTCTTTTCATACCTGGAAATCACTGTCTGAGCCTTCATCTTCAACGGCTCCCGAATCGCCTTGGTCTCGCCAGCTCTGCCGGGTATTGAAGACCACAAGGATAGCAGATGCATTTTATTTGCATTTTATCCGAGTATGTGGCATAATCTAAGATGTGGCAAAGGTGGCGATTGGCGGTCTAAAAAGGTGTTATTTGAAAAACTTTGGGTTGTATAGTGTCCCCCAAAATCTTTCCATGTAGCCGTCTAGTCGATTAGATGACGATATGAAAATGTGAAATGTAACGAACCTCGTTTTGATCATCCTCAGAAAGCACCAATGAGATTTAGACAAGTAACGATATGGGCCTTTATCGATATTGGCGGTGGGATGACCGGTCATGGGAAGACAGGAAAGTCTGAATGACCCAGCGATGTCGGTAACTAGTAAGAAAAAGGGGGTAAAGTGAGGTATACACGTAGTCAGAACACAACGAACAACGAGTGAACCGTTCCATGATGTAGCGCTGCTCCCGAGTATGCAATCCAAACTGGATGCCGTGCCCCGGTGGAAAAGATGCTGGAAGTGGGCGATACAGGTGCCGATATATGACCGGGCTGATGTGATCCCGAGGGAAAACGTCGTACACCTTCAAAAGTTGGTGAGTGGCTAGTAAAATGACGAACCTGGGCTGAGCTTGAATGAGGAAAACAGAGGGTCTGACGCACAAACTTTGTATAGTTGCACGGCTGCATAGCATTTGGTCTAACGACCACCCCAAGGATGGGACTCCCGCCCGCTGTTCTGAACGAAGCACGATAACCGTCTTTTGGTACTAGGAGGGGGATGAAAACACGGAGTCAGCGGGAAGGTGTCGCATATGAGCCTGTACAGTTGGGTAAGAAATGGTCAACGAGCGTAGTAGTAAGCGAGATGGTGGTGGCAAGCAGCGAAAAGTTGTATGTCTAGGAAATCAATGAAACTTGATCGCATCGAAAAAGTGGGGGCAATGTCACTGAGCTGTGCGGCGTGTGACATAACACATTGTGACCAGATTTGTCACAAATTCCTGACCCCAACCAAACCCACCCCATCATCCTCACTTCCTCACTTAATACTAGATCTTTTTCAGTCTAAAGTATCTAAAATATGTCCTGACATATATCAGATAGTATTTATAA
>QMFE01032981.1:0-11959 GCA_003314665.1 Tricholoma sp. MG77 | reverse complement strand
TTGTCCGTGTCCATTGCTAGATGTGTTCTGTTAGATCTCATTGGACAATATCGTGTCCGTACTGACATGTGTTAGCGACGAGGATCTTTGCGTTTTCTAGGCGTTTTGGTGAATTCACGGCAATGGATTTGTCGAGAATGAAACCTAGAGGCCAATTACAATGATAAATATTTCATGAACTTCATGGACTGACCTTCGTCGAGATATGAATCGGTAAGCTTTCCCCCCACCTTCTTGATAATCTGGATATGTTCCAAGTCTATCGATCCCTGTGTCTATAATGTCAACACAGAAAGGTTATTAGAAACCAACGTAATACCTTTAGTCGGAGGACAGCATCGACAGCAAGATTAGCAAAATAATATTTGTCTTGTGCAAGCACTTTGGAGGATAATGTCGTTCGCGCGATGTTGAACAGATCTTGTCGGAAAATAACAGAATCTGAGCTATCAGATAATCAGACGAATACAGTATAGCAGTGAGTAGTGCTGACCTATTGTCAACAGCAGCGCTCTCCAATGACTTCAAAGCAGCAATGCTTGCAATTCGGAAACCCTCCACGATTGTTTGTGGATGAATCTTCTGTGAAATAAGCTTCTCCGCTTCCCTTAACAACTCTGCAGCGAGGACAGTAACAGTTGTCGTTCCATCTCCTACTTCATCATCCTGCACTTTAGAAATATTGACGAGAATCTTGGCGGCTGCGTTATCGAGCTGGATCGCTTTGAGTATTGTTGCACCGTCATTAGTAACGTTGATGTCGCCAGTCGACGCGGATTGGAGAATCTTGTTCATCCCTTTTGGACCGAGAGTTGATTTCACGAGATCTCCAAGTGCTAGAGCACCGACAAAGGATGAGAGACGCGCATTTTCAGCCTTCTCCTCTGTTGCCTGTGTATAGCTTAGTTCCATGGACACGATACAACAAGCAGGAAAGTACAGGCCTGTTCGCCGAAAATTTGCATGGACATCTTGAGGATGATGATGAATGGAAAACAAATCTTTTTGTGACGATACGATCACGTGATACTGAATCAAGTACTACTACAACGTCGACCATGTACGGAAAAGAAAAGGATGGAGATAATGACTTGGCTGGTATATTCAACTCCTAATACTCAGTATATATGTCGATCATTAACTTTTATATCACAGACCAAACCACTGATCCAGGCTTTATTTCATTTTTTGCTAAACTACCCCAGAAATCCCCAGAAACCGGTACTCTTCGTCTATTCCACCGCACAGGCAGCGATCCATTCTACGCGGTATATGGTCCTGATGCTCTCTTTGTTGCACAACATACATATCGCACCAACTCAGTAATCAAGTACCTTGGCGCAGGCGGGCGGACTACTGGCCTCCCCAGCGTTTCCCTCAAAGTCAGCGTCGCCCAGATGTTGCTCAGAGAAGCGCTGACAGTCAAGCAATTACGCGTAGAAATATGGGTTCCGGAGCCTGGTCAGGGTAAAAAATGCTCCAAGTTTCGTTTAGATAAAGAGGTATGGATCTAAAGTTAAATATATTGATATGAGGCTCACCAACTACGCGCTGCAGGCGTCGCCCGGAAATCTTCAACAAGTTGAAGATCTTATTTTTATCAATTCAGAAATTCTGTCTGCCCCGATTGTCATAGCCATAAAACTCGCCTCTGCGCCTTCTGGAGGCAAAACAAAACTTAAGACTGTCGGCGTTGCATTCGCCGATACTAGCGTTCGGCAACTTGGTGTGGCTGACTTTATTGACAATGACCTTTTTTCAAACACCGAGGTATACCATTTCTCCCTGTTTTGAATCTATTTAACATGCTCACACCAACTTGCTAGTCTTTAATCATTCAGCTGTCTGTCAAGGAAGCCATTGTTCCTACTGGCACTACATCTGGAACCACTGACCGTGACATCGACCTCAACAAGCTCAAGGCAGTACTCGATCGATGTGGAGCTGTCGTTTCAGAGAGAAAGCCAAGTGCGCCCCTACATTGTTCCTTCACATTCTCCACTCATATCTCCAGGCGAATTTACCATCAAGAATATCGCTGACGACGTGCCCCGCTTACTGAAGCCAACTCCAGTCTCCCTGTCATCGTCCGCTGATGCTTCGGTGACCATTCGTGTGTCTTTTTCGTATGTCTTTCGTATACCTAACGGATTTACGACATAGCCGAGCTTTCTCTTCCCACTGCTCCTTCTGCCCTTTCTGCCCTGATAACCTATCTTTCTCTTCTCTCTGATCCATCAAATTATGGAACATACTCTCTTCGCACTCACGATCTCTCACAGTTCATGAAGCTGGACGCCAGCGCTTTGAGGGCTTTGAACCTGACAGAGGCACCAGGAAATGCTGTCCGTGTGTCCACCTGCAACTATTGAGCTTCTTGATTTACCTGGTTTAGGGTACAACGACTCGCAATACTACCTTGTTAGGATTGTTGAACAAGTGCAAAACTGCACAAGGAACCAGGCTTCTTGGAACATGGTTGAAACAACCCCTCGTCAATCTGCATGAAATCCGTATGCTCACTCCGCCCTGTCCCTCATAAATTGTACAACCTCGTGTCCTACCAGATAAAAGGCAAGACCTAGTTCAAATATTCGTGGAAGATACAAATGCAAGAATAACGCTTCAGGTTTGTGTGTCAGCAATTCTTGAATATCGGGAGGCTCATACCGTGCTCAGGACGAGTTTATGAAAGTCATGCCGGATATGCATCGCCTCAGCAAACGTTTCCAAAAGTCGGCGGCGACGTTGGAAGACGTTGTTCGTGTATATCAGGTCATCATCAAAGTCTGTAATAGGTTTGCATATTTTCGTGAATTGGATAATTCATGCCGTTCACAGCTACCTGGGTTGATCGAGGCGCTTGAGGGTGTACAGACGGATACGAAAGAATTTTCCACGCTCGTAGAAGAAGTTTACCTTGATTTTATGAAGGTCGGGGCGCACGTCCTTCAGTGTTGGTATTTAATCACTTGTTTAGTAGGAATATCAAGCAAATCTAGGAAAGTACGCGGAGATGGTGGAACAAACGATTGACCTTAACGAATTGGACAATCACAACTACGTTATTAAGCCAGACTACGATCCCAGGTTGCAGGAGCTGGCAGCCAAACTGACCGAGGTATGTCTAGCCTCTTAATCCCAACTGGGGCTGACATTTCAACGTAGACACGAGACGGCTTAGATAAAGAACATCGTGAAGTCGGCCGTGATCTCGACTTGGAGCTGGATAAGAAGCTTCATCTAGAGAATAATCAAGTTTATGGCTATTGCTTCCGGCTGACGAAGAATGTATGCTTCAACATATCAATATCTTGTGTGTTGTTCTGAAACGGCCACCAGGATGCGAAAGGGCTGTCAAAGAAGTACACTGAAATAGGGCAAATTAAGAGTGGCGTCTTCTTCAGGACCCATAATCTCAAGCGACTTGCCGAGGATTTTGCAGAATTTTCACAGAGCTATAACCGAACGCAGAGTGGGTTGGTAAAGGAGGTTGTGAACATAGCAGGTATGTGACAGAGTCGCCCTAGGGAGCCTTTCGCTCATCCAGCTTCAGCAACATACACTCCTGTGCTAGAATTGTTGGATAATGTGATTGCCCATCTTGATGTGGTGTTGAGGTAAGTCAAACATGTCTGCAAACGACATGTAATGATGGTGGTCTGACAGTCTTGCACACGTGTCGGTAAACACTCCCGAAGCGTACGTGAAGCCGAAGGTCATCGAGAAAGGTTCTTTGATCCGTGCAGCTCGATGTTCCTCTATGAGCTGAGACCTGAACAGGTTCAGGAAGTCTCATCCTTAGGGACGCACGGCACCCTTGTCTGGAGGTCCAAGACGATATCTCGTTCATCCCCAACGACGTCGAGATGATAAAAAGTGGGTACATCCTGTCATGTTTATAAGATTGTTGTTACATATTCCACACACGCACGCAGACAAAAGCGAATTTCATATTATCAGTGCGTCCTCATTTACGAGTCCACATATTACATATCTAACACCCGCTTAGCGGGGCCAAACATGGGTGGAAAATCTACATATATTCGTCAAGTTGGTATCCTTCGTTTGTTATCGTCCAGGCTTACAGATTCTTGTAGGTAGGTGTGATAGCCTTGATGGCGCAAATAGGTTGTTTCGTCCCCTGTTCCGAAGCGCAGATTCCTATCTTCGATTCCATTCTATGCAGAGTAGGGGCCGGTGATAGTCAACTGAAGGGTGTCTCTACTTTTATGGCTGAGATGCTGGAAACTGCTACAATCCTTCGGGTGTGTGCATGCAATAATACACATAACAATCGCTAACGGATTGACAGTCTGCGACTAAGGACTCTCTCATAATTATTGACGAACTTGGACGAGGTGAGCTCAGTGATCAGTTGTCCTCTGTTTAGGCTAAGGTATATCTACAGGAACTTCCACTTACGACGGATTCGGGCTTGCCTGGGCAATTTCTGAGTAAGAACCATAATCTACGATCCCACTTTACATCTCTGAACCTTATGCTTAGACACATTGCATCCAAGATCCATGCATTCTGCCTTTTTGCTACACACTTCCATGAGCTTACAGCTCTTGACCAACACCTCCCGCATGTGAAAAACCTACATGTTGTAGCCCATGTCACTTCAACTGGGAAGGGGTCGCAGGACCGTGATATCACTCTTCTGTATAAAGTGGAACCAGGTGGGTAGACTTCAATTCCTTTCAGGGAATCCCTGAAATATTTGAGAGTAGGGATTTCTGACCAGAGTTTCGGTATTCATGTCGCTGAGCTTGCCAACTTCCCTGAGAATGTGGTGAAAGTAAGGTTTAATACTGTCCTGTACCCCTGTTCCTCATCCCAGAACTATAGCTTGCTAAAAGTAAAGCCGAAGAGCTGGAAGATTTTGGACATGGTACCTGCCTCGTTATATTTTCTATTTGCCTGCTGACGCCACTTTGCAGATCAAAAGCAAACTGAAGACGACATTCCTGCAGAAGTCACAGAGGAAGGCCTTCAGATTATGGAAGAATTTCTCCGTGCTTGGTCCTCTCGAAGCCCTGACAAGGATGGAGACGACATCGTTATGGTTGGCGATGATAATGACCAAAATTCTGAATCACAAGTCATGGAACTGAGAAGCTGTTTGCAAGAATTTCGTCCACGTATAGAAAAAAACCAGTGGCTTCAGTCTGTCTTGACATCTTTCTAGTGTATGGTGTACTTCTTTCGTATAGGGTGGTCAGTCTTATAAATTCTTGTGTTTACAAAGTTCATGGTACTACATTGTATCGTGAATCAACCTGCGCTATCGTTGTCAATGTTCGTACTCGCTTTTCCATCTCTACTATCCACAGCAACGGCTGTAGATTTCTTTTGCTGAACAGCATCTCGCCCTGCGGTAGTGATATCCGCTCCAAACAGACGGAGGCTAAGCGCACTACAACAACAATGGATGAGTCTCTCAGCATGTCGTCAGTAAACGTAACGGGACCTTTTCGCCTTTTTGTCCATCATCAACGTTAATGAAACATTAGACTTCCATATGGGTAGCACAAGTTCATTCGTAATTCTGTATTCGCACATTGAGAAAGCTTGCAAAGGTCACTGATCCGTTCTGTGATTACTTACATTCCGTTATCCGATTTCTCGGGAGGGAAACGAACAACATAGCTTCCAACGGCTGGTAATGAGGGAATAAGTATGAGGCAAGAAACACAACTAGGTCTTACGTCGAGATTCGGCAATGGTTTTGAAAGGATCTGTGAACGATGAACATAGCGGATAGTATGATTGCACCAATGTCTTCAGCGAAGCTAAATCAGCTGTAATAATCGTCGCCTGATCTACGTAAGTCAGAATAACTGGCAGGCCTTCTCCAAGGACACGAAACTGGGGATCGACGCCCTTGCCTGCGTCTTGCTTTGTGAACACCTTGGTTCCGGCGGCTATCAGCCGTATACGAGCGTACTCGTTGTTCTCGACCACAGCCTTGACTACGTCGTTCGTTAGATACAACGAACGTACCGGGTCGCCTCTAGGATTCCGGACAAGCACGTTGGATGATGGAAATTCAGAGTTTAGGGATAGTCGCTCCCTGAGATGACAGGTTAAAAAGCACCATAAATTCATGATAAATTGTCCAACTTACCTGCAGTTCAGAAGGATGGGATCTTCGGGGGCTAAGAAAGTGTAAGGCTGCTCCTTGAAGGAACCCCCGCCTTCGGTGGTGTCCCCCTTTCTCTTTCTCCCTTTCCCACCTTTTTTTGAAGTGCCCGACAGAGATTCTTCAACGGGGGAAGCTTCTTCGGCTAATAGTCTCATCGCCACAGTTTGAGTTTCTGCCTCGGCGGAAATATTACTTGATTCCTCTACTTCCAGTATGACGTGTTCGTCCGTTAGTCGAGGTTTTTTGGTTTCAGGAGTCTCTTCTGAATCTTCCCCCTCTCGTTTCCGGTCCCTGTGAGGACTTAGTGTCGTTTTTCAAGTAGTCGAACACCTAGCAACACATACTTAATACTGGGGTCTAGGACAGACGCACCCGCCTCTTGAGACCTCCTCTCAAGTACAGCGATAAAAAAACCACCCGAATCTTGGAGATGAGGATATATCCTCAAGCTGTGAATGTTCCACTTGTTAGTTACTGAATACGAATGAAACATAAAACAAACCATCGAGAAAGATTAAGAGATTTAAACTCTTTCGGTGGCCAATGACCTTCTGTCAACTTTGTATTGCCTTGTCCATGAGGAGAACTCAAGAAGTCTCGGTAAGTCTCGTACGATGTCGTAATTTCACGATCAACGCTGGGGCGCCATGTTGTCAGTCCCGGTCTCCGCTTCAGTTCCGGGAGTCTGGAAGAAACATCGACCAAGTAAAAATCTGATAGGAATTGCTAAGGTTTCCCATTTTCTCAGAAAATAGTAGAATGTGCACCAACCGGCATTTGCTTTCAAGGCTTCAGCGATAACAGCTTCGTTTTCGACAGGATTCAATGAACAGGTCGAATATACGATCCTTCCATCGTTCTTCAGAAGTTTCATCGCTCGTTGGAGAATCCGAAGCTGTAAACTACAAGGAACATTACCCTCACTGGAAACTGAGAACAATTATATGACTAACGCGTGTAGACCGTTCCCATCCATGGGCTGCCAAGATTTCCAAATTCCAATGTTCTTACGAAGGGTTCCATCCCCGCTGCAAGGCACATCGCATAATATTCTGTCGAATCGTAACTGCTCTAGCTTCTGCCCCTCTGCAGAGGGAATTTTTAAGATAGGATAGATAGAAGCGTCGAGATTTGTAACCATAAAAGCTGGACTAGGGAGACGTGCCGATTGATGGATCAATAGGTGGGTACGTTTGTTGTCGCTATCGTTAGCCAACAGCAGCCCTGATGGTATTGCAGTTGCTGTAAGTGAATCTTGCGCATGGAGAGCCTCTAGGAGTTGGGCCGTCTATGATTGGACGGTGCATCTAAAATCAATGGAGAATTACCAACAAAAGACAGGACTTACTTTTGATCCTGGTGCCGCACACATGTCCATAACCTGACGGTACGCATATAAGGCTTAGGATGACCAGAAAGTAGAATAGCATACTTTATGATGGGGCAAAACATCCAGAAAGAGCGGGGGAAGCATGCTGACTGCCTCTTGCCTAGATATATTTCCCTTGAAGATGTTCTATCAGGGGACCAAAATGGCATCATATGACAATATGCGCACGACTTCAGTCTCGAATACGAGAAACGAGTGGAACCTTTTAAATTCCTCTGACTTGCGCAGGACCTTTTTGGGTACATTGAACTGCCATGCGAGTCCATCCGGATACCTTGGAGAGTTGAGGCTACCGAACTGATTCAAAATGCCTCGACGTACCACGGGATCTGCACAGGCGGTGGGACCTGCTGGCCTTCAAAGACAACATTGCTGAGACTCGGTGCGTGCGTGTTTCTGATATTCTCGTTGAGAGAGTTTGCTGTCCTGTGATAGGTGAAGTAGTAAGGACAGCCATGCTCGAGCGAAAAAATGCACACTGTCGACTGCCTGCTACACGGAAAGTGGTGGGAAGATGCTGTCGAAAGGCATTCATAAAAGACTCCCATTCGTCTTCTGGAACAATATTTTGCGCCTTGTAGTAGGCAGTAAAGCGTTCATTTTCCATGTCAGATTTATTGAGCATATCGGTGCGGTATGCATCGTCCTTTTTACGGTGCTTAAAAGCGCTTTTCTACGATAGTCATGAGTATTGGAGCCATCGGTGTAGCACTGAAAGAACCTTAGTTCTAGTCATTGGACTAGTTTATCGGGGAATCGATTGTGTGGTCAGATGCTATTGGAGTGTTTTGGCAACAAACAGCACGTTCAATTGATCATGAACTTGAATATCATTCAAGTTTTCTACGTAGTATCCATCGCTTCTCCACCGACCAGTATTGTCTCTTCACTAATAATCAGACTTCTAACATTCTCCGTCTTCCATGCCGTAGTTCCCCTTCTGAACCCATACTTCCTTTCCTTCTGTACCCGCTCGTTAGGCATCTCCACATTACGCAGCATTTCGGTCTGCGCTGCAGTGATGATGCAGGCATCGACGTTGGATCCTGAGCCAAGATCGTTGAAAATACCGGCGGAAATGGCGGCTTTCACCAAATTCAACGCTGCTTCACGCTGATAGCAAAAGAGAAATAAGCACAGGGAGATGAAAGAATGATTCAAAACTGACCTCCATGTTAGGTTTCCAAGCACTTTCAAAGACAGCCATTGCAGCTAAACTACCGGAGCCCATGGTTACGTATGGCAGCTTGTCTGTTGATCCGTGAGGGTGTATTGTGAAGAGATGGGGTCCTGTAGCATCAACTCCCCCAAGGACAAGCGCAGCGCCGACGTGACCTTGATATCTTTAAGAATGGGAAATTAGAATATGAATGGTCAACGGGCATTCCGATTTTACCTGAATAACATCTGCTTTAACATCGTCATCGCTGTCACCACACGAGGTTTCCTCCCAGTTGACAGGGCGTGCAGTTCCATGTTGGAAGAAATGAGTGCGGTCGTAAATTCAGTATCTGCAGCTGTTCCAGCACCACAGCATCGGATGGAGTCTGTGATGTAGTGGATCTAGCCAAGACAGATTGAAAATCGATCGGACAAAGTGAAGGGATATACAAGAATACCTTTTCACAGTTCTTATCTGCGACAATTTCACCTTCCGTCGCTCGAGTATCTGCACCTAGAACTATGCCGTCTTTGAACAGACAGCCAACGATTGTTGTTCCTGTGCTCGTGGCTTTGGGAAGGCGTACACCCTTTTCTGACATGAAATTGTTACTGCAGAGCTAATAAGGAGATATTCACGGAATGTGATGAGTTATGGTTACCGTAGCTCATTTGAGAAGTCAAAGCCGGGAGGTGAGTAGACGGAGGGAGGGAGCATGATGAATGGATGGTGCTCACTTCGCCTCGACCTTGCATACGCGTTCGACACGTGACCGACCGAGATACCATGCAAACCACCATCAGTCCTCATAACCAAAAGCCGTTAGTTTCTCGCTCTTATCCTTCTCACTCTGACTTGGATCTGGCAATTCAAAATGCATATAATGCACAGAAGGTTTGGCGTAAGGTTCCTTTGGAACACAGAGTAGATATCGGTCGTAAATTTATTGTTCGTTTTTGAACTGCATGGTACGGGCTTGGCTTGACCACTCCACCGCTTAGGATGAGTTCAAAGAGATGTCAGATGAAGTATCACTGGAACTTTCACTGCAGATGGGTCGGTGAGACTTTCCACCTCCCCTTCCAAGCCCTTCATCTAATATTTCATCTCCATAGCCCCGTTTCTCAGTGCCCCGGCGAAATTCGCACAATGCTGCATCGAGCAGAATACATGACCTCCATTGCTTCCGAAGCCCTCGCAGATGTTCCTTTGACAGACACAGATAAGTCTGGCTTCAGGAGGTACATCAAACGTACTCCCCTAGGGGTCGTCCTGATCATCATTCCTTGGAAGTGAGTTTTTTTTTTCTGACTTCGACTCTCCTTACTACTCTTATGTTACTTACCTAGTTTCCCCTACTTGGTCGCTGTCAATTCCGTCCTCCCCGCCATCATTGCAGGCAATGCTGTCTTGCTCAAGCCATCGCCACAAACCCCTTTGGCGGCGGAGAGGTTTGCCTTGGCTCTGGTACGTGCGGGGGTACCGAAGGATGTCGTTCAGATCATCCATATGTCTCCTTCCTTAACCACTGTTGCCGTCCAACATGCTCTCGTCGATTTTGTCTCGTTCACCGGTAGTGTACCTGGGGGACACTCTGTTGTCAGGTCAGCTGCGGATGGCCCTGGATTCACTGGCGTTGGTTTGGAGGTAAAACATTTTGTTTCTGCCTTGCATTGCTTATATTCCGCTTGATAGCTTGGTGGCAAGGATCCTGCATATGTACGAGCTGACGCAAATCTCGAATACACTGCTATCGAACTAGTGGATGGTACGTGATCAAACCTCCATCGCCTAGCACACTCGAACACACGTTCGCAAGGCGCTTTCTTTAACTCTGGCCAAAGCTGCTGCGCGATCGAGGTACACTCTTCGCGTATTCTGAAAATTCCGGAACCGCTCCACGTACTTTGTTTTTCAGCGCATATACGTCCACGAGTCAAGGTATGACGAATTTGTGTGCAAGTATGCGGATATTGTCAAAGTATGTGCTGGGCGTGGTTTTCAGTGCCTTAATATCCACATAGATGTCCTTGTCCAGACCTACAAACTTGGGGATCCAACCTTGCCAGAGACCAACCTCGGCCCTGTCATAAGCGTAACTAGTGCCGAAAGAATCCGTAAACAAATTGCGGACGCCAGTATGTCCCGCTTTTCTGCGCTTCTTCTATTTAACGACAGTTACAGTCCGTGCAGGCGCGAAAGCCTTGATTCCTGAAGACATGTACCCTATTGCCAAGCTGTATGCCGTCCTTCATTTTACCCATAACTCCGTTAACCCAATTTCAGCGGTACTGCTTATGTTGCGCCGCAAGTCTTGGTCAATGTTGATCACTGTATGTAATACCCTGTTACTGTCTGAGCGGCTGGCTGATTAACAAATTAGCCATGGATGTTATGAAGGTAACCACAACAATATCAAGAAGTTCAGTTTCATTCAATCTTTCCGCAGGAAGAAACCTTTGGTCCAGTTGTAGGGATACAAAAGGTTGGTACATTCAATTTACATGATATAAAGCTAATGGACGCCCTCGCCTGTAGGTATCTTCTGATGAGGAGGCAATTAAATTAATGAACGACTCTCCGTATGGCCTAACGGCCTCCATATGGACCAATGCCGAAGGAAATTCAGAGTCTGAGAAAGCCTTTCTGAGATTCGTCGACGAACTGGAAACAGGGACTGTTTTCCTAAACCGGTATAGCAATGCTGACATCTCTGTCGAATGCACTGGTCTCATTGGTGTTCTATCCAGATGCGATTACCTGGATCCCGCCCTTGCGTGGACAGGTGTGAAAGACAGTGGAAGAGGTGTAAGTTTGAGCAAGTTTGGTGTGTATTTCTCTTAGACCACTAGAAGTCTTTAGTCTAAGATTTATCAGGGTACGATCAATTGACGCGTGCCAAGTCTGTCCACATGAAGATTAAAACAATGTAGTCATACAATATAATATTCTGCGCAGCGCATTGTAAGTAATAAATCTTTTCACCTTACGAATTAAGTGCTGTAGGATGCGAGCTTAGGACTCGAAATCCTCCTGTTGATGTTGTGATTACATGTACTTGTGCATGCGTTTTCCTCTCAGTCTGTCCGCAAGAGTCCGCTCTTGCGGTGTGCTTGCAACTTGATTAATTGTCACCTTGTCAAATAGCGACAGCGTTTACATATCGGTGTTAATCCTGCCAATATTACGACCTTTGCCGACTTACTAGCAGGCGGTACCATAACTTATTCGAATATTTCATTATGGAACAACTACG
>QMFE01032879.1:247-20121 GCA_003314665.1 Tricholoma sp. MG77 | reverse complement strand
TTACATATTTCAAGACCTTATCTAGCCTTAACCTTTTCGGCCCAAAACCCAGATGCTATGGCACTATAGCCTCTATGGCTTGCTATGGCCTCTATGGCTTACTACAATACTATAGTATTTTCCAGGGTTTGCTGATGAACTGCACCAAGGCCAGCTATGGCAGAGCTACAGTTGTGGACAACTAAAGCCAACAAATTGATTATCTCAGGAACCAGATTTTTTGGCAGAAATCTAACAACAGATCTGAAATCGGATGGGCAAAAGGAGCTCAAAAATGGTCTTTTCATCTTATTCCCACCAGTTTTCAGCCATGCCAAAATTTTGAGCAAATTTTTTTGAAAGTTAGGGTCTACAAATGGCTAAATCTCGGTACTTAGAACTCTTATCCAACATGCTGCATTAAAATGTAAGCATATTGTACTTTTTAATTGAGCATCTCGTTACCTTTTTTGGTTGTGCACTTTCTCTGGAACCCAGTCCAAATCATTTTTATCGTCTTGAAGTGCCATCACAGCCAATCTCAGCAAATTCCTAAATCCCTGATCCTCGAGCTCATTCCAATCACTCTCTGTATAATCATTTCTTGCCCCTTAGAATCAGCTTCATGTTGAGAAAATAGAGGACTTGATAGTAATAATGAATGAACTTTAGTTGGTTATTAGACATGAAAAACTATGTACAATAATCTTTATACTACTTTAGGTCACTGCCTGACTATTTACAAGTAAATGAGAGGCGGTTAATTTCGGTGTATGGCTGTGCACTTAGTGCGCTCTGCATTATTTAATATTCAGCCATGCCATGTTTGGCAGTGGAGTTGCCTTATTCGGCTCCATCATTTCAACACTTCACTGCCTGCCTGATGACGGTGACCCTTAGATCTTGTGATTGCTGCTTTGCCTTATCTGTTGACCTTGTCACCTTGTGGCAGGCTTGAAAATTTGGTGTCACCAGGGGAGCAGTGCTCAAAAACAAGTTATTTTCAAGTTCTGTGAGTTTGTGATGCTTTTTGGAGGGCAGCCTCTGGGTTTGCGCAGCACAATAGAAATTATTTGCAGGGGGAGGAAAGTATTCTTACTTTTTTTTTTGGTAGAATCGGACAGTACTCATTGAGATCTGTTCAAAATTGATTTTTTTGAGATTTTATCGATTTTTTTTTGGCCTGCACCAAAAATTTGGACTGTTTTCTGAAAAATCTTCACTTATGGGAAATCGGCTTGTACCAATCATAGATCAAGTCAATTCCTAGCTATTCCAATGGTTTCTGGACTATTTATGGGCCCCTTGAGGTGTCAATAAATCGGTCTATAAAATTGTTGGCTTTGTTTGTCCGCAACTGTACGTTACATAATTATGCAATGATTACATAATGACTGGTCACATTGGACTCTCTTCCAGTCGTTGGTGTGAGATGCCACTTATCGAGGTGTGTTTCTAGCCTGCCAAATCATACGTTCTAATTCTCGTCCAGATTATCGCAAATGATCGGCTTGGTCGCAAAGGTCTGTCAATTTCATGAATTCCTTTACCTAATGTTCATAGCATTAGTTCGAGTCAAATGCAGCCCAGAGGACACAGTAGGCGACCTCAAGAAGCTGATTGGAGCCCAGACTGGTACAGACCACACCAAGATACAGCTGAAGAAATGGTGAGTTCACCATTGGATACGATCTGTCATCCACTGACGGTCTTCGGTGTGTCAGGTACACGATATACAAAGACCATATCACACTGGCCGACTACGAGATAAATGACGGGATGAGTTTGGAGATGTACTGAGTGATGCATGAATCGGATAAGTTTGTATAACTACACTGTATAACTCCTTCCGAGTCGCGTAAAGTGTGCTGTTACGTAAACAGATCAACCCGCCTTCAACGTTCAACCGCTACAGCACTCGCACTCGGACAAAGATGAATTCATACCCTCCAGAGCTTTTGACGCAACTTGCACCGGTCATGTTCGTTGCTGGTCTCGATGCCACTCCTAAGATGGCATCCTCGAATCTATCAACCAAAGCACAAGACTTGAATATTTTGACTCTGCGTTTACGTGAAGCTCTCCAGGCTCAGCGTACGGCTGCATTCTGGCAATCTGAGAAATCTCAGACATTTCAAGTTATTCTCGTCGACAAAGAAGTCAAATTTCCGCCCAGGAAGTTAGTGTCTTCAGATGATTCCCAATACACAGCAGCACACTCGCCTCTATCTCCGTTGACACCCACATCACCTCTATATCCAGATGGCCTCATCGCGCCTATATGGATACGAAAACACACCACACTTGTTCCGTCTGTCTTTGTTTTGTTCACTAGTCTTTTCGAATTTCCTCCCCATAACCCGCGGACGCCTTTGGACGTCCCAAGTAGTGAGCGTGAACGCGATCGCGAACAAGAAGAACGCAGACGAGATAGCGACCTGGCTGCTGAAGTGGCCATCCGCAAAAAAACCACAAACGAACGCGGGATCAAGCTCACTGTCGTCTTGATGGCTAGCAGAAAAATGTTAGGTAGGATCACACCAACGCCCCACCAATAGGGTCTGACCTCCCCGAAAATCTAGATGATCCTACCCTGGATGCCAGGTTGTCTTACATTCGGAGGCAAAGTGGACTCGACTCGCGAGCTGCACTCTTCGTTCTTAGTCCTGTGAGTCCGGGAGAACTTAGCGAATTTGTGAAGAGGTACGGTTCACCCCCCATGTAGTTGTTAATCTTGATATTTAAGTTATACCAAGCCTCCAACAGGCCCTTTATGAACCCGCACTAGAATATTATACTGCACACTCGAAACGCGTCCGGCGGAAGCGCAACCGTCACTCTCAAGTAACCACCTATCCGATTTCGGGTAACCTTGGAAGCGTAAATATCGCGCGACCTTTGAGACCAGAAGGCTGGACTGTGAGATATGAGTGCAAAATGGCTTGTTTTGCTGAGTTTCGGGGTGAAGACGAAGTTGCACTGAAGTCGGTTCACAACTTCTATCTCCACGCATTGATCTCATAATAACACGTGCTAGACATTATCAAGATGCGCACAACATGCTTGTTGTCATGTTTGGATCAACTGCTATCCTACCTCCGCGTACCAAGAGGTGGGCAGAGGCAAAAGTCCTTGCAGATTGTATCAACATCAAGGTGCATATTCTCCTTCTGTCTTTCCCCCCCACGGCATGACTGGTAAAGCTTTCCAGATTGCTAAATTGTATCTGTACAACAACGAACACTCGCTCGCACTGGCGCATCACAATACCCACATCCGGCTGTTCAGCGACTTCTCCCGTGGGTGGGGCATAGGTGAAGAAACCTTCGAGTTTTGGAGTTGGATGGCAAGGCAGTGGGTGACACGGCTTCTTTATCAGTTTTTGATGTATATCAGTTAACAATGTTTCGCCAGGCATCGTGTACTGGCCGAACTTCTGGAACAGGGAATGCGAACGAACCTCACCATTCCTGTGCACAAGGCACATCCCGCAGCTTCTACCGGTGCTGATATGGCAACTGTTCAGGCTCACAGCTCTAACGTCGTGCGAAGGACAGCGCAAAGAAATGCGTTGGCCTTGGAATCAATACAATCTCTGGGTATCAACCCTAGCCACGCACTACAACATCCAGGGTTTTACTATTACATGGCAGCCAAATGCACGGAGATGAGACGAGAGAGGTTCTTGGCCGCTCTGGAGGCCGAAGTAAGTGACCATCCCCTATGTACATAGTGGTGTTGTCTGACGGCTGCTTACATATCAGCGTTCTCCTCAAACAATTGCAATTTCGCCGGGCTTTGCAAATGAGAAGAAAATAGACCACCTTGTTGTTATTTTAGAGGTGTCTGCCAGTTTGAACCTTTGTGCGCATTGTGCTGACGGTAGGTGTTCCAGCTGTACACTAAAGCATACGAGCTATTCAAGAAATACAACACGGTCTCTTCCCTACCTGCCACCCAGGGACGCCTAACCCTATGGATTGCATATCGCATTGCACAGACATATTATGACGCTAGCAAATTTGACATGGCTATCCGGTTCGTAGTTCATTACAGGCAGCTTCCTATTACTAACATCGCCATCCCTTAGATTCTTTGAGCGGATAGCTAAGACCTATCATCGAGAAAAATGGTATTTAATGCTTCGACCACTACTATCGACTTGGTATGCTTGTGCGCAACAACTAGGGGATGTGGAGCTAAGTGTGAAGCTCTTAGTTGAACAATTAGGACAAGGTTACTCGCATTTCTTTCGTTTCTTCTTGCCACTAAGGGAATCGTAGATCCTTTGGGAACGGAAGATGCGAATTCTATTGAGGAGGATCTTCTAACCGTGTTGAAGGTATCCTTTAATCCTATCAATTTAATTATCGATGCTCATGTTCGTATAGAGCACAGTCCCGTCATCCGATGCCATTTTGTCCGTTGATCTTTCTGAATCCCCCATTTGTATGTCGACGCTGCATATCTTATGTTATGTTCTTGTCTTGATGTTCCTCAGTCAATTCAAATGTTGTTTTTTGGGCCCCTGAAGTGAAAGTTGGTGAAGTCGCCGCATTTCAAGTCTCCCTTGGAGCTCCGATCCGCCCTTCAATATCCTCTCTACCGTTCTCATCCCTAGCTGTATATTTTTCACATAGAAGCTCCCCGGTCGTTGTGCGGCACTCAGAACCAATCAACACATCACAGCCTTTGTACCGGATAGTAGATTTAGGGCTCATATCAGGGTTGGAAACCACACAAATCAAGGCTAATCTGCGTTGGGAACCCGGGAGTTGTATAACTTTCTCAGGGATGTTGTCATCCGTAGTTCCGGTGTCCATAAAAGTTTGTTAATCATTTGTTTCTTGATTTTATTGCTTAACGCACTTCCTCAGATTTCCAAACTTGTTCTGACCATATCAGAAGGTTCATGGAGCATCGAGCTAGTCTCCAGCTCCTGTGGATCTAGAGAAGGGGTGTCGCCCGTTGCTAGGTGGTTGAGTTATGTTGATCCTCTGCGGTATATTCCTGTGAAGTGGGAGAACTCGTCTTCAATCACGTACGTCAAGACTGTCCCTAGAAGCATGCTCTGACCATTGCCTAGCTTCCGACACCGGCCGCACGACTTAGCAGTTAGTCTGGTTCATCAATCACCTGCATATTTAAACGAAGATTATCCCATCACAATTGACATTACAAACACTGATGATCGAGAGCTCGAGGTTGTCGTTGATGTACTTCTTCAACCGACAGAGATTGATGACGCTGGTGAGTAATTTGTGATATTTGCTTGAAGATATCGAAATTACCTGAGGGTTAGTAAATATGATCGTCCTTGACGATGAGCGTTCCGCAGGCTTTATCAAAGGTGTCTCTTTTGGGGTGCTAGCGTCCGGAGCCCGCATCCTAAAAACCCTGTATCTTGTAAATACCGGGGCCGTGGGGACCAGAATGGTCGATATATCAGTGCAGTCAAGGTCGACAAGCTCTGAAGAAACCGATCTGGAATTCTTAGATGTCACTGAAACCTTACAGACGCTTATCGTTCCAACCGTGGATCCCATTGAGATCAGCCATGGCGTCACGTTCACACGATCCATACGGGAATGGCCCGGACTGGCAGATTTAAGAATATTTGACACTGATTTCTGGGACGACAGGTGTGGCGGTGAAGCCCTCCTCGACTCAAAAATGATATGTGTTGGCCCGTCAGAAATAGAAATAGAAAGTATAAGATTGGAAAGAGAAGTGCGTACTTCTATCCAACAGTTGTGTTAATTCTGATGAGTCCTTATTCTAGGATCACAAGACGGTCAAGGTGGTCACTTGTTCCGCTGATGACAACGACGAGGCCTACCCTAGCAGTGAAGAATACTTTTCTCGCTGCAATGATTTTGTGTTTGATCATCGTTATATTTTAGAATATCAACCGGATGACGAACTTGCTCATGTTTGCCGCATCGCATTTGCACATTCGGGGGAGAAGTTGGCCGTACCAAGCCCAGGGAGTTACCATATACGCTGGAGAAGGTAATGCGGTTTCATGTCGGGGAAGGGGCAAACGTGACATCATCTGAACAGGATTCGGAATAACGGGGAATGTGATTCGGTTTCTACTTCCACGTTTCCCTTGCCGTCTTTTGCACCTCCCGTCGACGAGCTACTTGCCCTTCTGTCGGTACCCCCGACGGCAACATTACACGTCCCTATAACTCTTACTCTTACCATTCGCAACCATCATCCATCTAGATCTGCCAACATTGCCATCCAGCTAGATCTCGATGCCTCAGACGGTTTCGTGATTGCTGGCCTGAGAAGTGGACGACTTCCGATTTTACTGCCGGATTCGGAAGAAAAACTTACATGGCAGGTAGTACCTATAGAATGTGGTTACGTCAAGGTTCCTCGCATCAAAGTCATGGATCTACGCAGAGCTCTCGGTGATGTTGAAACTGAGGCGGAGGGGTTGGAGTCGAAGGGTGAGGTGGTCAAAGTCATCGACGTTCGGTTTGATCGTAGAGTGATTTTTGACGACGTCAGCCAAGGTAGAGTAGATCATTTAAGGGTTGAGGAAAGCAGCATCTTGGTGTTGCCGTAGTACTGCCCATAGTAGTCCGCTACCTAACATATATATACATCATGATGTTATAATTAGTTACCAGCTCGTGCCAACGAACTTTCCAAAATTTATATGTTTGATGCCTCGAAGAGCTCAGATTCATTTTATCTCCCTTCGTTCGTCCTTGGTGAATCTGCCAATATCAATATATGGTCCCCTACTAGAGCGGAATATTGTTGGTCATTCCACTGCGCACATTCTGTCCAATCAATAATTTCTTTGTCCTGCAGCGCCCCCAGAATCTTGCCGTCCATCTTACACTCGTTGCATCATCTAAATACGACCCAGATGCAAAGCCAGAGGCATATGTTGGCTGGACTGGCATGGCCTCTACGTCTTCCTTAGCTCATTTCAATTCGTCGGATTCCGGGGAAAGAGGGCTCGAAACAATTGAAATTGACCCGCAGTATGCGCAGGGCCTGGGTCTTGCGTCGGGAGACGTGGTACGTTGGAAGGTTTATATTTCGTCCAACTCGTGGATCATCTATATATTCAAGGTAGAAATCGGTTTGCTTTATGACTTACCGCTGGCACAATCGGTTGCAACTGAGCCTCTATCTTCGGATGACTGGGAAATACTTGTACGCATTTCGATGCTTGCCCCACTTGACATACCTCTCAAAGGCATCTGTTGCAGGAAATACATGCGTCTCATGTCGAATCAACACTACTCTCACAGGTACGCGTCGCTAAGATTGGCCAAGAGATCGATGTATGGGTTTTGGGCAGGACAAGAGTCCGTCTCAGAGTTGGTGTGTCATTAGCTGCTTCTGCAGATGCCTCATGCATTAATGACGGTCCTCGTTTGCTTAGTTAACCTTAGCTCTCAATCTAACAAAGATGTCTCACTTTTAACAGCAAATACTGAAGTTATTATCGCACCAAAACCTCATCAGCCTCAAGGTCCTACCCTCGCCTATATTCTCAAAAAAATTGTAGCTTAACTACCGTTCAAACCACAGGCACGTTTCCCCAAAAAGAACCAAATATCGCGGAGGATGCTGTGTGGCAGAATACGCAGATCGCTCGAGTGCTTCCCTGGCGGATCCTTCGCATCCCTTACTGCGAATATACAGGGTCTGAGTTAACAGCCTATGTATCCCCGTACACATTCTCACAGTTGAGACCATCCCACAAGTTTGATAGGAGCACCGCAACAATTGGATGTTTTCAAACAACCTTTCAACGTTTATCACCACCCAATGACTCATCGACAACGAATTCCCCTATTCTGCCTATATCGAAGCCAGAGGCTGCTGATAAGGTTGACCGTGTAGATGGCGAACAGAGTAGTGCATCAAGAAGCATATTTGTGGGGTGGGCAGACGGCATACCAGAAAAGCACATAGTATTCCCTGCCTTGCCGGATAGCATAGAAGAGTGGGATCTTATCCAGTGAGTTAGATGGTTTTCAACTTTTGGTCAAATCTGTTTCATTACTGCCTCTCAGATTATCCCCACTTACGGGCGGGTTTGAAATCAAAGTCCAATTATCCACCCACAGCTCTGCTTCTGACATCGTTCCAACGTAAGTTGATCGTTCCCTTGCGCGGCGGAGAAAATGTGTCGCAAGCCCACGTTCTCCTCATGAAGCCTCTGACATGCGCCGATAGCACAACACAGCCATCAATTCCTTTGGCTGGTGTCGAAAAAATTGTGAAACATTGCACCGATTTTTGTCTCCGGAAATTTGCAGAACATTCTTCTGTAAATGTTGTACATGGTGGTAAGCGTTAACGGCAAGCAATTATGATGTGATTGTATCATTGGCAGTAGTTTCTGCCCTCCTCCTTACCGGACGGCCTGGTGCTGGGAAGACTTCCATTTTAAGAGCCATAACGAAGTCCATTCAAGAAGATGTCAGAACACTGACATGTATGTGCATGACTTAACCGCGTATTCGGTGCTTATCTAATAACCTCTCAGATACACAGTACATCGATGTATCTATCTATGCAGATCGGCCTGTATCAGCTGTGAAAACGCTTTTCCGTCATTGGTTTGACAAAGCTGCCTGGCATCGACCCTCCATACTCGTTTTTGATAACTTGGATAAAGTTTTGAGTGCTGAGTCAGAGGTAAACGTCTAGCCAGGAGTTTGACCACGAGCAACTGATATACTACACAGCATGCAGACTCTTTTCGAACTCGGCATATCACTGAAATTTTTGTGTCGATGTACTCGTCCTCAGCCCGGACTACAACGCAAAACACACGGGGCATCCTCCTCCTGGCCAGTGCTACTTCTGGAGCTGCAATTCATCCTCTGATGAATGCTACGCATATCTTCCAAGATGTCGTAAACTTGAAACCACCAGATAAGAATGCTCGCCGAGACGTAGGTGATCAGAGATATTTATTGAAATATATGCTATACTTATGCTAGCTCAGATCATTGCTAGTATTGTCCAGGATCGTCTAAGCGTCATACACAAAACTAATCAAGCTCCGCCTTTGAACTATGCTTTCCTCGCTACTCAAACCGAGGGATACTCTGCAACTGATCTACAAGATTTAGTCAGCCGTGCCTTGCATCAGCTCGCCATGAGGGCATCAAGTGATATGGCTCAAGTTCGAGATATTTCATGATGCCACACTTGGTCCATGACTAATTTTCCTTCCAGAATGTGCTTACTCCGGCCGACTTTGCAGCTGCCCAGGTTGATTTCATACCCTTATCTTTAAGAGATATGAACTTGCAGAAATCAGATGTGGTTTGGTCTGACATTGGAGGTATAAAATGCCTGGAGCGTCTATCTGAATATGTATAATTCACATATCCGAAGGTCTCCAGGAAACACGTAAAGTCCTTCGTGAAACACTGGAATGGCCCTCGAAGTATGGACCAATCTTTGCACAGTCTCCATTGAGGCTGAGATCTGGGTACGTTTAATCAGTGCTTCCACCGTCCCAGAGCTGACAGCGGCAAGATAGCTTGCTCTTGTATGGGTTTCCAGGATGCGGGAAAACACTCCTAGCCTCTGCGGTTGCAAAGGAGTGTGGGCTAAACTTCATTAGTGTCAAGGGTCCAGAGATTTTAAATAAATACATTGGTGCTAGTGAAAAATCCGTAAGCGTTTTCGGTTCTGCGAGTCCTTGTTTATGCCTCACTAGGAGAAAGTAGGTGCGAGATCTTTTCGAACGTGCCAGCGCCGCGAAACCTTGTGTCTTATTTTTTGATGAGTTCGATTCCATTGCACCGAAGAGGTAGTTACGGTCCATTTTTCGTTATGGAGTCGATGTCAACTCGAGCGATATCTGTACGTTAGGGGTCATGATAACACTGGCGTCACAGATCGCGTTGTCAATCAGATGCTTACACAAATGGATGGTGCAGAAGGCTTGGAGGGTGTTTATGTTCTGGCAGCCACAAGGTATTGTTCATACTTTTTCCGTTAAGTGCATACCTGACATGCATCCTGTTGACAGCCGACCAGATCTTATTGACTCGGCTCTGTTGCGACCAGGTCGTTTGGATAAATCCTTATTTTGTGGAATGCCCAATCTTGAGGAACGCAAAGATGTGCATCATGTTTTCGCTTGTCATTCATCATCATTAATGTACTATCCATTAGATTTTGAAAGCAGTCGGGCAGAAGGTTTCGATTTCACCATCCGTTGACTTGGATGAGGTGGCAGCTGCTACGGATGGATATTCTGGCGCTGACCTTCAGGCCCTCGTATACAACGCTCACTTAGAAGTGATTCACGCCTCCCTAGCAAGTATATCTGACAAGCAAATAATGTCTTTTGAGGAGGAAAACCCTCTCAAGTTCACCTTGTCTGGAGGATCCAAGACTCCAAGCAGAGCGGACGAGATGGCTCTTCGAAACAGGGTAGGTTAGTGAAATCCGCAGGCGTTCCCACTGAAAAACACTCTTTTTTAGCTACGACAAATCATGTCCATTACACAGACAAAAAATGTCGTCAAATCACGTTCTACTGTTCCCAAACAGGTATAGAGAACATGCTTGACATCTACGCCATGTTCAGAGATCCCCTTAGCATGAAATTACCAACGAAAATATTCGACGGGTCTTAAAATTTATGCGGCCGTCAGTATCTTCTGAAGAACGTACTCGGTTGAACGAAATGTAGGCCCTGCTCTCTGTTGTCTCCCTCCGGACCAGCTGTTAACCACGTTGTGGGATGTAGATATCACCGATTCATTTCTGATCGTAGTGGAGAGCTTCCTCTTCCTCCAGAGCAAAAGGCAGTGGGTAGTCGTGCTTCTCTTATGTAGGATGCCGTGTGCGGGAATCCATATTTGATATATACCCTTAACAAAAAGGTCGTGAGATCCTTTGCCCTCGGGAGACAACTACTTTTTGTTATAATACCTGAGACCGTGTCCGTGGACTGGTGGTGTGCGGCGAAGATAACTTGCCTTTTTTCGATGACATCCCGAAGTTAATAATTCACATCCTCCCACATGGTACCTATGTCATCAGTTGGCATTCAAGTTGTTTACATAAATAATGCTCTTATTGCAGGACGTGGCTGAGAACAACTCTATTGAACGGATCATCTATTGAAGGTATAAATGAAGAATACAATAATAGTGTGGCAGTGGGATGCCCAACATATGGAATCTAATAGCCTGCCCTCTATACTCAAACTAATTCTTCCGCAGTCGATTATCCCCAAGTCTCCATGGCTATTTTGGCCTGCTTGTTCAAAAGGTCATATGCCTTCTGGATATGGACGCTATCCGTTCTAGCAGCCCCGACAGCAAGTCGTATGCAAAAAACACCATTCAAGACCGTCTGTGTTAGCAGGATGTCATCTCTAGCTGAGATTTGGTCATAGAACAGTCTGTTCAGATTGTTCAGTGAATCTATGGAATGAGCGGAATGCTGCAGTGAAGTTGGTTTCGGGTCGAGTCGGAAGACGGTGAGCGCAAGGGAGGGTGGAGTGACAAGGGACATGTATTCGGAAGCGGAAATTAACTCTGCGAATTCATGGTTCAACCGGATGGTCTAGAAGAAATATACTTGAGAGTGCAACTAAACTGTAACATGTTCACTTACCCGACGGATATAATTTCGGAAGCCTTCGGCACCAAAGCTACGAAATACGAACCACAATTTGAGTGACCGAAAACGTCGTCCGAGAGCCAGATGCCAATTCCGGTAATCTATAACAGTCCCTTTGGATTGGAAGTTAGCAACTTAACACGTATGTCAGCAGGTGACCTCAGACC
Source organism: Tricholoma sp. MG77 (assembly GCA_003314665.1). Taxonomy (NCBI): domain Eukaryota; kingdom Fungi; phylum Basidiomycota; class Agaricomycetes; order Agaricales; family Tricholomataceae; genus Tricholoma; species Tricholoma sp. MG77. The sequence continues at coordinate 8,338 of QMFE01032879.1, read as the reverse complement.
AGCATTGCCCTGTGTTGTCCGCAGAAATGGAGGAGTGACATCCAGGGCATCTGTCAGATGTTTCCGGTCTCGGACCCATAGTGTCGACGCATCAAAGTTGACAAGGCCCCACTATCAACACATTAGAAAGATCTTGGTAATGTTGCTGGCGGCCATGCAAACCTTGTGGAAGTTTGCACAGAAGGAATTTGCAAAATCATTAATTTCAGCCAGGTAACATTTCTCTCTGTGCTCGGGGCAAGATAGAGCAACACCTGCCCAAGCTGCGTCTACATGAACCCATAAAGATGGATGACTCTTTACTAGACCCCAGTGAGCTAACTTGTGTGATATACCAATGAAATCGAACATACCGATCTGCTGTATCTCAGAAAGATTGTCGATTGCACCGGAAGAGGTTGTACCAACGGTGGCAACTAAACAAATGGGTGTCTAAACATCTTATCTTTGAGTTACTGGGTGCTTACTGAGTATAAAAGGTTTTTTGCCTTGCTTCTTATCTTCCACTAGCGCGGCTTGAAGTGTGCTGCCTCGAAGAGCAAATTTGTCCGCTGACTTGACTTCAAGTGAGTGAACAGAAAGCCCCAGAACTAGACCAGCTTTCAACCCAAGGGAATGGGTCTGCGTTGTTGTATAAATAACCAGATCTTCCATACGCGTATTTGGATGGTCCCGTAGGTATAAAGAGCGGGCTGCAACAACAGCTATCAGCGCAGAATCAGAAGCAGTGGTCTATCGTGCAATTCAAAATTATTTAATGATGAGGATAATCAAAATAATACTTGAATGGACCCGCCCCCAATGCCCGATGCGTTCAAGAAAGCAGTGCTCAACCCAAGAAGTTGAGCAGCCCAATCCATGACGATAGCCTCTAATTCAGTGCAGGCCGGACTTGAAGTCCACTTGAATCAGTCAGCTGGTTACGGATATACACCGAAGAATCATGAGTCGCACATTGAAGCCAGGATTGCATGTGCTTGCAGCATACAAATCCGCAATTATGCCCTCAAATGTGCAAGCTGCTGGGAAGTAGCCGAAAAACAAGGGATGCTGCCAATGTGTTAGTCCTGTACAACTTGATGTCAAAGTACTGACTGGAACATAGCACAAAGAGATGTACCAGGGATAATAAATCTTTGATAGTCTTCTGCTATTAGTTGGAAATCCTCTCCATTCTCGGGAATAGATGCTAAGATGAATTTAGAGACAGAACGCAGATACTTCATGGGACAACTGACACGGGAGATGATTCTTCAAATATCCAGGCTTGACCTTGGAGACAACAGGTCGCTCCTGTAAAGAATAATAGTAGTCGCAGATTCTATCAATCGCTTGATATCCTGCTTGTCTAAACCTATGTGAGTCCGAGTCGGTGAGTGATATTATGTTGATATGCTAGCAGTGATGACATACTGTTCAACATCCATATGAGTGAGGTTTTTTTTCGTGGTTGGGAAATGGAAATGCTTCCCTTAAATACGTTGGCAGGCATCATGGTATGATATTCATAGAAGAAAGTGCGCATCATCGGAACTCCTCACTGGCAGGCCTCCGAACTTGCACGTGTTTATGTGTGGTTATGTCAAGCAGCGAGAGCGGAGATTGAAACGTGCCAAAATTATAGCAGACTTACATTTCACTGCTAGCGACAGATCTCCGTGATGCTCAGTGACAAGGCCAAAGGAAAGCAAAGGGCAGCCGAACATCCCTCAAACGGGACGGATCTGCAGCCACCTGGTATTCCCTTGGGCTCAGTCCAGGCGCCGACTCGAGATCTCGTTGTTCGATTCACAGAAGGCCTTCCTGACCTTATCATTCCTGTCCACCAAAAAGATGCCGTTCGGGACGTTAAAAAGAAGGTGAATATCTGAAGAAGTGCGTACAATATTTCCATATTTCATATCTCGTTTAGATTCGTGAAGCACGACAGCAAGTGAAAGAAAGACGGCTACGTCTGATACATTCAGGAAGACTGCTTACTGATGGGACCTTTCTATACTCGTGGCTTACTTCCCTCGAGGAACGACAAAGACGTGCTACCCCCGATGCTGAGCGTTCTAACGTCGCTCAGCAGCAGTCACAGTCCTCGACCACTTGGATACACTGTTCTGTAGGGCCCAAGCTAGAGCCAGGCGAAGAAGAGGTTGACAAAGCCCAGGTGATTTTCATTATATCTAATATAAACGGACGATTGTTGAATGGATTTGTTCGGCTGCTCTTGCACAGACAGCACAACTGCAGCCTGCCAGAGGGTTTGATCGACTAACATCAGTGGGATTTTCGGAAGCAGACATTGCAAACTTTCGGCGCCAGTTCCATACCCAGTCCTCTTCAAACTATCTTGATATTGATTTTGAGACGGAAGAAGAATGTTCGTCCTTTACTACCCCCCACGACCGACCTCGACTAAACAATGCTCCCTTTATCCACTAGATGAGGAACACGCACGAGCGCTTGAAGAACAGTGGATCGACTCGATCGATAATGCCGGGACCGCTTCTTTGTCTCAATCTTCACCTTCAAACTCTACTGTTCTTCAAGGCATTCTCCTGGGTTTCTTCTTCCCTCTTCTTCCCTTCTTCTTTATGCGAAATGCCAAACCGCCCGTTTTCTGGGCCGATGGAAGCGATTATGAGCCTCCAGCAAACGTGATATTCTCGTTGGTTTTTCTGATACATCTTTCATTGTATTACACTGAAAATCGTGCGAGGACAGGAAACGCATGCAAATGGGACTTGTTGTGGGGTTCCTTATCAATGTTCTTTTTGGAATGTGGAGGTTCCTTTTAGATTCTTCTTAAGCACGGCGCCAGGCAACTTTCAGTTGAACAGCCTGCGTGATATAATGATATACTCGACCTACACACGAAATTGTGAGGTCGTTTCAATACTTTAGTAAGCTACGTAGCCATTAGGGACGAACGACATTGCGAATGTCAGTCCCGAAAATAAGAACATAAGTAAAGGTGTTCTGATGATAGATGAAAGTAAGGTGGCTAGCAGGCAATTGATTCAGCATGAAGAATTACAACTTCATAAGCCCCTTCATCGCATTGGCGATTGCAAAGCTGGACTTGGCCATGATTTGTCGTGACTCCTTCGTAACTTCTGGTAATGCCTGTACCTCACTAAGTTTATTGGCATGCTCACTGAGCTCTCGTAATGTCTCGTTGCCTTGTTGCGAGGAGGCTGGGGGGATATTGTCATTGCATACAGCGACGATGCTGGACACAATCGTGATAATTTGCGTCAAGTTTTCGTTCAATGTTGGTGAAGGTGTGGGACTGCGAACGCCCGACAAGACACTTTGTATGGCATAAACGATCGATTCCGTCTGCGCCTCTAGATAGGGCTGTAATGCATAATATAACCCAGGGCAAACACTAAGTTGAGAATTCACTTGCCTTTAACTCCGTCCAAGCGTCTTCTGTTCCATCTGGTTGTGCAGAATCGTCACTTAAAACACCCCCTGAGTTTACGCTACGGTCAAAAATTGGAGGTGGTGAATTGGTCTGTTCTGACGAGTTTTCAGATGGTGGTCTCCTTTTGGAGTCCCCATATGGGCGATTAGCAGATGGTCCTGATATTGTCTCCGAAAATCGTCCTCGACTTGCTGCACTACCTTTCCGTTGATGCGCGGACCTGGCTTCGTCAAGCGATCGTAAGGACGAAGAGAAGCCGTTTGTAGCAGAGGCAGATGATGAATACGGCATGGGCGAAAGTTGATCTTGCTCAGCTTTCGTAGCTTTCCGGATACATAGCGTCCTTCCAACCTCAGTTATGGTTGCCGATACATGGCTAGCTGCGGCATCCAATAGGCTAACTGGTGACATCCCGGAACTCGTGGCATGTGTTTTGGTTGCGGCGACTAAGTTGCTGAGAGTAGCATCCGCCCGTTCACGTAGCGACCGAAGGGTATCGAGATCGACGTCTGATCGGTCACGCTGGGCTCGGCGTTCGAATGACCGCACGTCTTCAATTATGGATGTCACGGAGTTGATAACAGATTTCATAGGCGTTAGCACGCGCGTGGGTGCACTGGACCGACCAGCGGTGAGAAGTCCATCAATGGCAGATACGAAAGCGGTAATATGGATATCAAGGATTCCGCCATCAGCAGACACAGGAAGTTGGTCGTCAACTTTGTCAAATCTCGGTGTTTGAAGGAAGAGTTGAGAGGTTGCTGAATATAGGAAAGATTAAAGTTCGGTTTGGGACAGAGACACCTGCATAACCGACCTTTCACATTGCGAAGCTCAGTCTTGGCTTGCTCATACTTGCGTTTGTAATCCTTGAGCTGTTGATCGAGGTCTCGAATGACAACCAAATCAGAATCCTTCGCAGTCATGAGCTCGTCGTTGCGGCGAGAGAGGTCATTGAGTTCCAAAAGAAGGCCTTCCATATCAGAGCGTAGCTGATCTACGATTTCCGTGTCGGTCTGTCCATAGTGATGTTAGCGAAATAGCTATATTAATAATTCCACTAACTTCTCCTTGTTGGTGGGCTCGCTCTTCCTCAAGCTTCTCACAGCGATCACGTAAAATGCGAAGTTCATCTTCATCTTCTCGAGCACGAATAGCGTCTCGCTCTTTTTCCCGCTGGCGGACTTCCCGTAGTTCATCGAGCTCCTTCTGAAGAGCACGCATTGCTATACTTTCTTCCTCCGCACGCTGATCATCATACACAGGTCAGATACAATGCAGGGGAAGAAAAGAGCACACACCCGTCGTAGACTCATTAATTCCTCCTCCATTTGCCTCACTTTCGCTTCGCCTTCCTTTAATTTCTTGTCTCGTTCCCCGGCATCTCCCAGGTCGCGCTGCAAAGTAGTTATTTGGGTCTGCATCGTGGCAATCCTAAACTCGTAATCCTTCTTCATCTTCTCCTGATCTTCAGAAGCAGTTGTACGCAAACGCGTCCCCAACCCACCAGCAGAATGATCGGAATTCACAGAAGAGCGCCCATATTTGTCATAGTAGTCATCACCGCCTCTTCCCCCGACGCCAAGGTTGACCGCTTCGTCGTCTTCAGCTTCCACACCCTTCAGTCTCGCACTCAATCCACTTAGTCCGGCCGGCGGACTTCTGGGGCTCAGGGGACTAGGAAAGTCACTCGAATTGTCAAGTTCGCTGTCGGTCAATCTACCGGCGTCTCCGCTTGGTTCTCGGCTCCGCTCTCGTTCGTCAATGGTGGTGCTTCCACTTTCTCTAGCATCCCGTCCGTAGGGTACCTCGATATACTCTTCTTCAATAGTGCTCTTGTTTGGGATAATCATCCCACTCGTAGCCGTCGTACTCTGTGCGGGATTAGCGGTGCTTGCACTATCACTTGTCCCGCTAATGCTGACAGTTCCACTCGGTCGTCGTCCAAATTCACGTTCACGTTCGTGATCCTCTGAGCGACGTGTGGTATCTTGTGATGGTTTCCGGCGCGAGGCAGAAACCGTGGGCGTGTAGCTATCCTCACTGGTTCTCCCAACTGTATAAGCATCCTCCATCCTTCGAAAAGAATCTTCGCTCCGACGGCCGACCGGAATGGAGTCTGACTCGTTTGGTCTTCGCCTATCTTCTGAACGTCTGCTAGATACACTGCCATAGCCACTGTCAGAAGGCCGGTCTGCAGATGTTCGGCCAGAAACGCGTCCACTAGGAGGCGCACGCGTTGGCGAGTTGTTTGGAAAATCAGGAGCTGGATAATCATCATAATTTGAGCTCGTCGATGCTCTGCCAGACGGCTGCGTGAAATATGAGAAGATGAGTGCGGCAAATCGGTCAAGTCACGCACGTCTTCCTTGAACTCGGGATAACGTCGCGCTAACTCGAAATAGACATCACTGGAAAGATCTTCAAAACGGGAAGTAGGTAAGGTAGCAAGTTTCTGGCGTGCTTGATTTCGTTTCGGGTGGAAATCGGCTCGGAGAGGGAGGAATGGAACTAAAGAAGCAGGATGGTTAACGGAATATCGAGTGAAGGAGGAAGCCTCGTACCTTCTTTCTCGTTCTGCCTGCGAACGAGCTCATCGTAGACGTCTGTTGAAAGCTCATGAAACTGCTGAATGGTTAGCCGTGTGAGCTTCTGCCTGGCTGTCGATCGTGAATTTGGAGGCGCTTATTGATTGACATGGCGTAAGCTGAAGAGGCGTAGGGAGGCAGAGTGAGGCAAACCTCTCGCAAGATAAGCAGCTAAATAACGAGAAAGTTCATTGAAATGAGTCTTTGAAACGAGGCGATAATCGATGGAAGGAACGGCTGGAGCGTTCCTGTCTCTGATGGGACGATATGAGTCGTTCCTGTAGTTCGAGATGCCAGAGAAAGCTGTCGGGGTTGGAGAAGGAGCTCTAGAGGGCTGACGATTCATGTGGAGAAGGAGATGGCTGTTGAGCACTAACGATGAGCTCGTTAGCTTTCTGTCATTCGTGAGGCTCCTCAACACGCTGCAGTCGCATTGCTAACAAACAACCATCAACACAATACTTTGTAAGTATTAATTCTTCTTCCCCTCCCTCTCTAATTTTCTCAGTGCTCGCCGACGTACATCCTTGTTCTGTCCATGCGTATGTCTGATATACACTCCAGGCCAACCAACCAACGTCATTGCATAATCCAACAACGCATGCGACCAGTACGGAGTCGATGTACCTGGCCGTCCGCTGAATCCAGCTCCACAACCAAACCCTATTTTAGTTAAAACAGAACGGACATACGGACCAGGCAACGGGATTAGCGCCGATGGCCGTCTGATTTTTGAGAGTTTGGACACCTTGAAACAAATTAAAGATGTATATATAAATGTAGAGATGAGCACGTACGACGAAATATGTATTGACGTGTTCAACAACAATATTATGGCTCTTTACTTCCTCGGCCAGGGCACTTGTGAACGTCGAGAGGAATGCCTTGGTCCCTGTGTACGTCGCCAACATGGGAGAGGGAATACGGCCAGCAAATGAACCAATATTGAGGATCAATCCCCGTTTACTAATGAAACACTTTTTATTATTACAAACCAACAAAATAGATGGCCTTCCGTACCGTTTAATCATTCCCGGGAGTATAGAATAGGTAATGCGGAGGGTTCCATTGATGTTAATGGCGACAATGGCAGACATTTCCTCTTTCGGTGTTTCGTGGAAATAGACAGGCATAGTGTGAGATCTACCGACATTGTTCACTGCTAAAATTAACCATCAATATTCAAACGGATTGCAACTGGGCTCGTACCTAGAACGCCAATGTCCAGCCCATTCGCAACAGTAGCAAAACCTTCATGTGCCACTTCATCATTCAATGCCAAGTCAATGACATGGGTCATAGTAGACACGCCAGGATACTGATTTTCTGTGATACCCATGGTTACACTAGGTCTAGTCAAGTGTCTAACGCCTACCGATTTCAGATGATGCTGCATCCAGCAGTCCTTTGTTTCGTGCCACAAGCAAAACGTTGAAACCTGCTTTCGCCAGTTGGAAAGCAAATTCTTTGCCAATTCCGTCAGACGCGCCAGTCACGACAGCCCATGCACCATTTTGGGCACCGAAACGTTGCAGCTGCCATATTATGCATGTTAACGTCATATAACGGCAGATGCACGTTATAGTGACCCACACTTATACCTGGTAAAACAAAAGTCTGCAGAAGAACCAAAAGGCCTTTGAGTGATGACCACGCAACGCTCAAAAAGCCAACTGCCAAGAAGAATGTGGAAAAGTATGGACAATTGCGCACTGCAATAGCAAGTCAGACCTGGGACGCTAGAAAGAAGATAATGAACGAACCAAGCAAGGACGGAAGCTCTTGAAGTCGTTCTGTGTCCATTTTTTTTTGAAGGTAATCGGTGTGGCTGTGCAATTATTACCGCTTTGAATCGTGTGGATGCCAAATACAGTCAAAGTTGTCATAACCCGTACCACACTGACATCCAAAAAAGGAAGATTGCTTACAAAGACAACTTTTCAACTTCAACTTTTCGCTACCCATACATTCACAAGCTTATGACCCATGCCGTTGTCATGGCATTCGTTCGCGTTGCTCACTCAGCCTGACTCCAGCATGGGCAGCTTGTTTTCCGAGACATTTACTCAATGAGTTGGTTTC
>QMFE01032652.1:0-22508 GCA_003314665.1 Tricholoma sp. MG77 | reverse complement strand
GAATCTTAACTTAGTTGAATGAGGAAAAAGAAAAGGACGAATAAACCAAGCGGGGGGGTGAGAGTCGGCCGTTGGTGATGGTGGTCAAGGACAGGGACGCCTTATCAAATTAGCACAACACGTGTCAACAAATCGGTGGCTGAGCATTTCCAAAACAGGATGTCCGCCCGACACAAATCCAAACGTAACTAGGCCTAGACTATGCGCTCCCTTCCTCTGCGGTGCTTCCATTTGGCCTTGGACTAGTTGGAGTTCGACCTAAAGCAGCGGTATTCACCCCAGCACGATCCTTTGAGTTCAGCAGGCTCTGGAAGAAGTTATGAAGCACTTGTTGCGTTTGTCCGGAGGTAGGGGGCGACCCAGCTGGCGTCGGAGAACCGGGGGCTCTTCCAAGGACTGCCGACGTAGTGCTAACTGGTGCTAAACCAGCGGCATTGCGAGGTAACTTTCGACTAGGATCAACGTTCGCAGCTGCCGATACTCCGCTACCGCTTCCGCCTCCAATACCAATCTCCATATCTATCAATGCACGCTCGACATTGGGAAGACTAAAGCTGCTACTTCCAAGAGGGCCGACGATACCAGCCGCTGCTGCAGTGAGGTCTGCAGGGTTTCGGAATGCGCCACGTGGATCTCGATCGGGTTTCTTGGCATTTTCGTCGTAATTTTTGGCAAGAAAAGACTGTTCAGGAGTCGGACTGTTGAATGGAGGGAATGGAGTTGGCTGAAGGGGGTTGTCAGTAACATCTGCGTAGAAGCAAAAATGCTTACTTTAGTGCCTTGGTCGGGAACAAGGGCAGCGAAAAGCTTTCTGGCTCCGCTCTCTCCAGTTTGATTTTCATCGGCAGCGAGGTCTCTTTCCCAAGCTTCCCCCCACATCTTGGCCTCAAACCCATCCCTCATCACCGCTATCTTGCCCCAACTGTCCCACCCTGCTGGAACTACAATTCGGTCACGATCCAAGGTGTTAGGCTTATTGTGGAAGGGGAAGATGTTACGGATTGGCGCTTGCGGTTCGGCACTAGATGCCATGGCTGGTGATGGCGCAGGAGGCGCGAAGAGTAAATGCAACGCGTGTTGTCGAAGTAGTTGTAACGTTGATGGAACTGTAGTTGTGTAAAATAGTGAAGCCCCATCTTGTTGTGCTTTCAGCAGGCAAATCAGGAAATCGTATTTAATACACGACTTACATTTTAGACATATGGTTCTCAGAACTTGCATCACGCCGTCTGTTCTTTCTTCCCACTCTCCGCCTTTCCCTTTGACCATGCTACCCATTCCTGATGCCCCTGCAGCCATATCATTGCCGTCATCTATCAAGTCAGCCTTTGTACACGCCACAATGATTGGCACCCCCGCAGAATTATGGGTAAATGTCCCAGGTCCAAGAGGCAAAATGGTATTTGAAAGGGTGGAGTTGGTTGGTAGTGGGTCGGTCGAAGGTTCAATATAATGCTGGATATGCGACTGTACTGTACGCGAATGAGTTATAACACCAGGTACGAAAAGTCTTCGTACTGACGTCTTTCACGGTTCTCCTCACGAACAATCTGTAGCTCTCGCGACTCGTCACCTTTCGCCCATGTTTCCACCCATTCAAGCCACCGCTGAAGTTCTTCTACAAAAGTCCATGGACGCGTCCAGTCCAATACGATCATGACGAGGGTGTGGGGAAGAGATTGTCTGGGAGGAAGGAAATGTGGAAGCAAAGCTGTGTACGAAGTAGATGAAGAAGGAACGGTATATATAGAGAGGCGTGCTAGGATATCTGTCATGAAAGAAAGCTATTATCATAATTTACGGCAAGTTCTATAAAACTCGCCTTCATCGGCATCATCTCGAACATCAGCGAAGTCGTATCCGAGGGCGAAGTCACTTCTTTGATCATCTTTCCCTTCATCTGATACGGGTTTTTGGAGCAGTGCAGACGCAAGGGTCGACTTGCCAGTTGATGGTTGACCTAAAAGGAGTACTTGTTTGGAGGGTATTGAGCGCGACGAGGATACGGAATCTAGAATGGAGGACCACAAGTCTTGTGGAGGGGCATCAGGTGTTGACGGTCGCGAGAGCTCCATTGAAGGTTGAAAGAGGTGATCGACCAGAATAGTCACGGTAAAACAAATTTCGGATTCCGACTCTCCTCGCCGCATCGTGAAGTCGCGACGGCGTACCCAACAATCATTGCACTCAGAAGAGCCAGAGTTTCAGACGGGACTGTCGAACATCCGTACAGATCAGAGCTATCCTACCTGAACACCCTCATGGCTGACGCGGTCGCAGTCCCAGAACACAGACTTTCCGAATCGCCCAATTCACGCTCTATCGAACTTTTTGGGTGGAATATTACAGCATCGACGCATCCAATATCTAGTGCATCCGACTGCGATGCTCTGCAAACGTCTCTCGGCTTTCCCTTACCAGAAATGCCTTTCGGTAGCAATCTTCTGATGCTGGAGCATCGACCATCTGGATGGAAGTATTCATTTACCACGGAGGCTGCCTTGAAGGCCGTTAAGAATGGAGAGCTACAGGAGGGAGACGGTGGGGTCAAGGTAGGATACGCCGATAAATGGATGGAGACTCGGTATGTCGATTTTTCTCGGAAGTCATGCCCAACACAACTTCAATCACTAACAGGACAGGACCCTCATCGACTCTTCCCATGCCCAAGACCGTGCCTACGAAGCCCTATGACTGGACATACACAACGACATACACTGGTCATGAACATGACGAGCCATCTGCTAGCCGCTCAGCACCCTTCTGGAATCCTGCAGAACCCGATAACTCGTCACATAGCATACCGATGGCTGAGCTCACACGTCCAGATCCTATTCTTTTCTACGCAGAGGTTCCTTTGTTTGAAGATGAGCTACATGACAACGGTTCGTCTAATCTTGTTGTAAGAATAGTGGGTAGTTCTGATTGTTTTCAACAAATTGTATGCTATGCTGACTCTAAAACTCAGCGAGTAATGCCAACATGTTTATTCATTCTGTCTCGTTTCATACTTCGCGTCGACAATGTCCTCTTTCGGATACACGACACGCGGATTTATCATTCATTCTCGTTGCAACCACGATTGGTCGTACGTGAAACCAGTGGTTTGGAAGCGCCATATGACCTCGTCAGACGAGTACTTTCCTCCCACTATCTTATATCAGTAAAGTTTGACTAATTTGCTGTCAATCAGCAACTACCAAAACGTGATGATTTGACACCTCTGACTGACCCAACATTTATTGGGAAGGTGCTATCAGGCTTTCCATCACGCGTATCACAGGAAGAGGGTGCAAATACGCGATGGCGAGGTCTAGGGACGAAGGTTGAGGTGGCCGTACTTGACTAGGACCGACTGCAGCTGAGCGATCTACTCAAGATATTCTTCAATCTCGGTAGAATTGAACAAGTTACACAGTACAGCGACCACGTAATTAGTATAACCTTGAATGTATCAGACGTGACATCATACAAGTGGTAGGAATTTCGGTCGGGGGGTTACTGCTTCGTGATATGGACATCGATGTATTATCAGGAATTACCACAACTAAATACGAACGCCTATCTTCTACAACAGACTATAGTTTTCGTGCCATGCAGTCAGATCTGGCGATGACCCCACTATGTTCTCGACATAGGGATACGGTACCACGAAGCTTAGCGGAGAGCCTGAAGTTGAGGCCACCTATCAATATCCCGAACACAGTCCGCGGGCGTCCAAATCACAAGTCTCCATCCAAGACAAGTACACCACAAATGCATCAAGCCAAACCTCGTCGATCGCTCACATTAACTTGCCCTCTCTCTTTGCCTGCTGGACCTGTGCGAGGCGCTGACTTCTTAGAGTCATGTGTGTCCCTTGAGTAGCCTTCTTCCCCGCGGCGGCAGGAGCAGCAGCGGGAACGGTTGTCTGTGACAACGATAGTCGCGTTTCGTCGGATGAAAACCCGGGTACACGGATGTTATGGTTGCGCTCTACGGACGACAGCAGGTCAGTTATCGCATTCGATATTTTGATTATCATACAAGTACCAAGATGCAATTGGAGATCCCGTACTTCTAGTGAATCACCCCCTCGGTGCTTCGCAAGTCGACATGCAAAGTTGGTTACGGAATCGACGAATTCATCGGCAATTGAGAGGAGGAGCTACAACGGATAGACATTAGGAACTAAAGATTGAATTTTTACTTTGGAAAACACACGTCTTCCACCTCAGGTTCTATTTTCACGTTCGGATCCACGCTGGCCACTAGATCTTGTATTGTTCTCCGCATGCTCTGATCCCCTGGAGTATTCTTTCTCCTAGACCTATTGTCATCAAAACTCAGCATGCTGGCATCTTCTGGGGATCGTGCTATCTGCGCAGGAGTGCCTGCGTTGTAAATTCCTCAATGAATACACGAAACTAGCTGAGGTCTTGTATACAAACCTGACATCCGCCCACTCGCAATTCCGCCAGTGAGTGTTGGTCGTGTGGCTGCCCATTGGACAGCCCCAGGATTTGTGGTGTTTATGGATTGACTGATTGGAGGATAGAAATCTGCCGAACTTGTCGACGCAAGAGTGGGAGGCTGGGTACCCTCCTTGAATGCAGAGCTTGGTGCAGACAGCCCTGGGGTAGAAGAAGCTGGGGTAGGCGGCTGGGTGAAAGCAATGAAATGAAATTCAAATAATGTAGATGTGGTCAAACCTTGGAAGATCCTGAGCCAGAGTTACTTTGTTGTATTTGTGCAGGCAATGGCGCTGTGCTAACTTTGTGCTTGTCCGCAAACTGTTTCAGCTGCTCAAGAACCGAACCGAACTAATTCATTCGTTGAACTTGTTCATGAGGTCACAGAATGCTATACCTGTAGCAGTTGATTCTGGTTGAGCTTGCCTTGCTGCACAAGGGTAGTCATGTTTTGGATGAGGATTTGGGCCATACGCTCGTTAGACACCTCCCCGACGTGTGATTTGAGGAGATTCCCGAGGACACCGACCATGTCCACGTTGGATGCCGTTGATGGTGCGGCTTGAGCACTGGAGCCCGCTCCAGTGCTCGTGCTGGCGGCAGCATTTCCGTTGTTTGTGCTGTTATCCATTCCGCCAGTTGCAAGATAGGTGGACAACTCGACTCGGGTTTGTGAACCAAACAACAGCTTACAACCAAAATTGGACTTGTTTTATTTTTATTCTTATTTTCAAATTCTGCCCGCAACGATGGACGTCTCCAACATTCTAGCTTCACATGCGGCAAAATAGCAAGTTTGTCTGCTCTTTCTATTCATATTCCTGACCATTCGTTCTAGTCAGTCTATAAAAGTTGAAAAGGAAACACCCCTTGAGGTCGATACTGGTTTTCTATCAGTCACCGATCTCAATCCAATAGACGAGGAAAGCTACAAGTAAGCCCTATGGAAATCTCCTATCATCCAATAATAGTTTCTCCCCCCCTTTTTTTTTAGCGCACATCTTGAAGACCATCTTCAGTCACTTGCCCGCGACGGCGTACAAGCCCTCTTCTCCTCCCTCTTCTCCCTCCCTACGAGGCCCTCCCCAGATGGTCCCCTAGCACAACTACCACCACCAAAATACCAGCTACCCCGCGCAAAACCTCTGCCAAAACCAAAACCACCGACGAAATGGGAAGCCTTTGCAAAAGCGAAGGGAATACAAAAGAAGGTGCGGGAAAAGAAAGTATGGGACGAAGAAAAGCAAGAGTGGGTTAACAGATGGGGGAGAGATGGGAAAAATAAACAAATGGAAGAACAGTGGATTACTGAAGTCCCAGCCAATGCTGGTGCGTACTTCTCTCTCTATTTTTTACGCAAGCGCGTAATCAATGTATTTTATCATATACAGACATTGAACACGACCCGCGCAAAGTCGCACGAAATGACCGCAAGGAACACATTGCCAAAAACGAGAAGAAACATCTGCAGAATGTTGCTCGTGCAAACGGCAGCAATGGCGCCAACATCCCTCGTGACGTCCGGAAGAAAGACATCGAAAGAACGCTGGCCACTACTCGGATCAGCACTGCCAGTATGGGCAAATTTGATAAAACGCTGGAAGGAGACAAGAAGTTGCGCGGCGTGAAAAGAAAGGTATACGTCGTTCCATTTGTCCTGATAGTGTATTTTTTGAACTGCTTGGATCAGTTTGACCCGACAGAAGCACCGTCTCAGGTTGAAAAACAGGCCTCCCTGGCGCTTATTCAGCGAATGGACAGCGACGCCAAGAAGATGAGAAGCGAACCCCATAAGGAGGAGAGTATCTTAAATGTGCGGAAAGCTGTAAGGTTTGCAAGCAAGGGGCGGGGCGGGCTTGCCCTTGGACGTGAAGTTGCTGGTGGGAAGTCACGGAGAGGAGGGAAAAGTGGGAGGGGGAAGCGCTGAGTTGCCTTCCTCCCTATGAATTAATAACCATCAACCTTCACTGTGGCCGAGATTATTGTTCAGGTGCTCCTCAAGTCAGGTTACCAATGTATAGAAACGGCAGTGATGGCGTACAAGGAGTGAGAATTTACATGTAACAGCCCATACAAGTAAAGTACATTCATCGAAAATGCCCTCAGCAATCATTTTGTCGTCTCAAAAGGGAGGCGGTCAAGCTGCGCCCTGCCGTCGTCAATCCACTCCTGCTTCACCAGCTTCTCTTTCTCTGCAAAGTACAGCCGATACACCAACTTAATCGTACCCTCGCTAACGCCCGCAACCGCACTGATATCCCTCACGGATTTCACCTTACCCAGCAGATGGCACGTAAAATATATTGCGCCACCTGCAATGGATACAGGACTCCGGCCATCCGCAATTCCGTACTTGCGTGCCGCGCCGATGATATCTGCGCATATAGACTGGACATTGGCGGGTAAATCAAGATGATTGCAGTATCGGACTAGAAGTGTCTCAGGCCCACTGGAAGGTGACTGGGCAGTAGCATTGGTCTGGGCTGCAGTAGCACCGGGCGAGAGGTTGAAAGCCTGCTCCAGCGCTTTGTAGCATTGTCCCAAGACCTTCTTCGAAACATTCGTTAAGTTACAGATCTCACGGAACGTCCGTGGAACGTGTGCCTGTCGGCATGCGATAAAAATACACGCAGCGATGACAGCGTCGAGAGGTTTTCCTCGGAGCAGTTTTTCTTCGTCGGAGCGCTTGTACAACTGTTTCGCAATATCGCTGATTGTCTTCGGGAGCGAAAACTGGTCACACCAAGTAGATATATCACGGAAAGCAGTGAGGAGATTACGCTCTGAACGAGAGTTCTGAGAACGAGATGCGGCACGTTGAAGTTCGCGAGCGATACCCGAACCACCATCCCGGAAACTGATGACGGTGTCAAGTTGCTCCATGCCTTCCATCAATGGGTCTGATGCAGCACCGACACGAGAAGGATCATCTCCTTCGTCGTTTGCAAACGTCTAAGTGAAGAGGGCACAAAAATCGTGCCAAGGACAAAAATCCAGGAAGGAGGACTTACGCGCCATTCACTCCTTGTGTCTACAATTCTGTCACCCAGAACCAAACCACAATTTCCGCACACGAGGTCTCCGCTACCAAATTCTTCGACAATGTTCGGATTCGGGTCTCTACACTCCGGGCAGATCAAGCGAACAGCGAGGTCAGGCCCAAAAGATGGCTGGACCGCTTTCGTTTGTGGTGCAGCAAGGGGGAAAGGTTGCGCATACGCCATGGTCAAAGAATGGTAGAGAACGAGCCTCGAGACGGAAAAGGGTAGGTAAATGGGTGTTCTAGCAACTAAGAGGTCTTTCCTTGAGGTTGTAAAGCGACGTGGGGTGAAACTTGAGACCTTTCAAGCTCTGTAAAATCGCTATGCAGTGCTTAAACGTGATCAGTTACATTCGCAAAGACCTACCGTTGCGTCTGCAAAGCACTAGCACTACTCAGTGTTGCAAAATACGCGGAGAATGGGCCAAAGAACACCAGCAACGATGAGACGAAGCAGTGGAAGTCAAGTTCAAGTTAACTTGCTCTGTCAGACAGTGACAAATGGCTGACTAACTTGCCACGTCGATGCCACACAAGCGCAAATAAACCGTAAACGTAATATGGACGGTCTTTGCCGCAGGCTACGATATAAATGACTCGGACCACCTGCGGACCACGCTGCAAGTTTTGGCTCCAGCTTCACAGGCTGCCAAGGACGTAATAGTTACCACCGGAAGAGCAAAGTATTATCTCAAGCAGAACTTAAATCATCCAGACTTCGCTCATGGACCACACCGTGACTGGCGAAGAACATCATGTTGCGGGTTGAGGTTCATTTCACGCGCCGACTTTCATTCCCTGCGGCAATTGAGGGTCCTTGCTGACACAGAGCGCTATATATCATTAATTAGCACCGAACTGCTCGGTAATTCGCTTCCACAACTTGAACTACTCGCCTTGCCTCAAAATGTCGGCCGCCTTGTTCTCAGTGCTTGCCAACCACAACCCTTTTGAACGCATGTTCACGTATGCCAAGGGGTACTTCTATTCTGCCCGAGCGAGGGAACTTGAGAGGATCCTTCCCATTGAAAGTGGTACAGAGGGCGAGACAGACCACGGTTATCCTGGGATAGCTTTAGACTGGCTCAAGAACTTCGCCACTTATCTGGAGTCTGCTGACTCAGAGAACATTGGCTTGTGTTTCTTACCAAATGGCTGGTTTCGGGATGTCCTTACGTTCACATGGAACAACCGCAGCCTCGAAGGTCGAGATGAAATTTCGTCTTACCTTCGTGGTACTCTTGCGGCAGCCAAAATATCAGATGTTAAGCTCGACAACCGTCCTGGCCTGTCTCCCGACTTTGGTCCTGTGACGCCATCTGCGGAAGGGGTATCTAGCGGATTTACTTTTACTACAACAGTGGCGGTAGGCCAAGGGTATTTTCGTCTTTTGAAAGACGAAGGGGGAGAATGGAAGGCGTTGTATGTGTTCATGACGATGACCGATCTGAAAGGCTTTGAGGAGAAAGGACGGGAGGAGGGCGTGTACGAGGGACATACCCTCGCGTGGGAGGATGTACTCAGGGAAAGAAGAAGACAGGTGGAGAAGCATCCTCACGTCTTAATCTGTGCCTGACATTTTTAGTTCATCTGTCTATCTTTCTGACTTTCCTTCATCAAGTGGGCGCTGGACAAACTGGGCTAAATATAGCAGCTCGATTTCGGCAAATGAACATTCCTTCGATTGTGATTGAAACCACAGCTAGAGTCGGTGACGTGTGGCGGAAACGCTACCCTACTTTAAGTTTACACACACCGCGGACTCACCATTGTAGTAAGTTAGATTCGCGGGTTTTGAAACCAAATTTTAACATGACACAGTGCTCTACCAGCCGTTTCCGAAGAACTGGCCCATGTACACACCTAAGGATAAGATGGCCGCTTGGCTGGAACAATACGTTAGCTCACAAGACCTAATCGTATGGACTAACTCCCGTTTCCTTCCTGTCCCTTCCTACGACTTTAATACCAACCGATGGACCGTGGTGGTTGACAGAAATGGCACTCGTATCACTCTCCACCCTGCGCATATAGTTCTCGCGACAGGAAGTCTCGGCGAACCTAGGATACCAGATGTCCCCGGTAGTGACCTCTTCCGTGGTGTTTCCTTCCACGCTAGCGAGTATCATGGCGGACGTTCCTTCGCTGGGAAGCATGTAGTTGTAGTCGGTGCTGGAAACACATCTGCAGACCTTTGCCAGGACTTGGCGTTCCACGGTGCACATGTCACAATGGTACAACGCTCGTCAACCTGCGTCGTATCGTCTGCTGCGATTACGGAACATCTTTTGCGTACCTGGCCAGAAGGTGCATCCACTGAAGCTTCGGACTTCAAGTTCGCTGCCCTGCCTTTGCGCCTGTTACTGAAGCTGTCAGCGGAAGGGGTAGAGAAGTTGTGGGCCAGGGAAGTTGGTATGCATGAAGGACTGGAAAAAGCCGGGCTTAAGTTGAACAGGGGAATTAATGGATCGGGTCAATACTCTTTACTACTTGAACGATCAGGAGGTGGGCCGCTTGTCAGCTCACGACGTACAAACTGAAAACTGAGTTGTCCAGGATTTTGTGGGTCGTTGCACTCGAGATGTGTACTTTCTGCCGCTTATTAACAGCAGGGCTTGATGTTGGATGCGCCAAACTTATCAGCACCGGGAAGGTCAACATCAAACAAGGCGCAGAACTGGAGCGATTCACTGAAGACAGTATAGTTTTCAAAGATGGGTCTGCCATTCCTGCGGATGTCGTCGTTTACGCGTGAGGATTTCTTTTCCCCTTGGAATATATCTACCCATGAGAATTCTTACGGACGCCGGATATCATTAGAACGGGGTATTATTCCATTCGGGATACCATGAAGGCAGTTTTCGGAGACGAAACAATAGAACGAACTGGCCCAGTTTGGGGACTGGATCATGAAGGCGAACTGAGAGGCTGTTACCGACCTTCCGGCCACCCAGGGGTACGCTTTCATTTTTATTTATCCATTTCTCTAAATTCATTTTTTGTTTTCAGCTCTGGTACGGGATGGGGGACTTCTATCATTCCCGCTTTTCTTCAAAACAGCTGGTTTGTGGATATTCCGTGTTGTTCCTGTCTCCTAATTAGGTCTCTAGGCATTAGAAATCAAGGCGGTTGAGCTGGGGCTCATGGCGTAGGTCTGATGTTATGGAGATCTGGTCACATAATATGATAATAAGACTCGATGTCTTGGTATTCTTCTTCTGTAAATGCTAGGACTCAACTCCCACGGATTATTCATGTCACTTCAGCCGACCCCCCATAAGTCATCGAATGTCTTACTGCCCACAAGTGCACCCAACAATCACAAGTTCATGAAGGTCATTTTTTGAGCATCTCTTTATTACTACGCCTGTTGACAGCTTCAACTGGCAGCCATCTAACGCACAAGCTCCAATATCACGAGGTGCTGCACCAAGTCAGCAATACATTTCTTTTCTGGTGCTTCACAGGCCACATTTGTACATACAGTAAGCTTAAATATTATGCTGCGATTTCGAATACCACTAGAGAACACCTATACGATGTGCGTTGAATAGGGGCCGGCACGGCGGTACTTGAAGCTTGAAGCTTGATGTTCCGCGAAAGTCACGATCGCGATCAGACTCGTTGCTCTACGGTAGTTTCGATATTCACCCAGGGCCATGTTGTAAGTACCGACTCGGAAATCGTTGCTTTATGGCGTTCCCCCGCAGGGGATAGTATAGATCATTGGAGTCATTGTCAGCACTGCCACGATAAGGAATATGTCACGTTGTTATATATCGACCGCTGGCAATTGCGACGGTTGGCCTCGGAATGGATTTCACCTACATCGAACAGGACCATCCTTCCCCCGACGAAGGGAACGAGCTGCCCACTTATGACGATCTTGCTGTGCAAAATGGGCCAAATTCAAGGTTCTAACCATGCATTCTGATGACCACCACGAGGGAATATCTGATCTCTACTATGTAGGTTTGGGAGATGGCGAGGGTGGATTGAGAAAAGGTGCGGCCACGAGAACAAATCAGGAGGTGTTACATCTAACTCGACAATCAGAGCAGCGGAGCGTTATGCCGACATTACTCCAGAAGAGCATTCCCGTAGAAGACAACGAGGTTGGGGAAATGAAGTCTCAGTGAGTGCTGCGAACCATGAAATGATCTTTTGTAACAGATATTTGAAGGATACACGACATCCTCACCAATCAGTAGCGCTTCCCAATTCTGACGAGCCTCCTGAACTTACCACTTCCCATGAAGCCTTAGCATTTACGAAATTGCATATCCAAACATCCGATCTACCCTCGTCATCATCCATGCCATTCATTTCTCCTACTCCTTCTCGTATACCGTCCCCTCCATTGTCACCGCTACCCTTCGTCAGTCAGAGGCTAAGTCCCACTCATTTGAAGATCAGCCATTTTGGTTCTAGGTTCCTTCCCCACACCACTGTGCCTATCCGCTGTTTGTTGCCCTTGGAGTCTGACCGGCTTTTGCTTATTGGACATGATGAAGGGCTTTCAGTCTTGAACATGTTTCCGCAAGAATGGACTGAAACTGGTGTTCTCTCCATAAAGGGGCCTGATGAAGCCCAGGCACGGTTGATTTGGCAAGGTGAAAGGTATTTTCGGCGCTCTTCGCTAACCTGAGATCTGTTCACCTATTTGCTTCTAGTGTTTGTCAAATGTCATTACTGGAACTCGAAGATTCAGTTGAGGGCCTGGCACAGGGTGTCGTCCTCATTCTTGTGGGGGCCGAATCCCAATCTCCAGGCACCAAAGACTCTGACTCACCCCGGTCTCTCCGTATGTATAATCTTGCCAGTTTAATAAGCCTAGCCAAATGGGCTGTGGCTGACAAGGTCGGTGGCATCAACTTCGGGGTTTGCACTGCCCCTGACAGTTATTCGCAGGGAGCACGGCCCTTGGATTTGCATAGGCCCTCTAACTGGCAAGCCCAAACGCCTCCCCGCCGGAGCAAACCACGGGACAGCATTGC
This sequence comes from Tricholoma sp. MG77, assembly GCA_003314665.1. Classification (NCBI taxonomy): domain Eukaryota; kingdom Fungi; phylum Basidiomycota; class Agaricomycetes; order Agaricales; family Tricholomataceae; genus Tricholoma; species Tricholoma sp. MG77. The sequence continues at coordinate 10,020 of QMFE01032652.1, read as the reverse complement.
TCGCGGTCTGGAGTCGCTGATTGGTACTTCCCTGGCACATGCACCAGACCATTCTACTTTATCGTATTCTGGCCTGCTCTCGCCTTTGACTGCTACAGGTCCCAGCGCCAATGTTCTTAATAGGTCCCCTAATGCATCTATACCTGGTCGTCTCAGCCCAAACCGCCGGAATACCGATTCTAGCTGGGACCTAGTTGAGGATCTACCCCTCCGATGGGCAACGGATTTCGTACCACTTGCAACCAGTGGTTCACGATTGAGCAACGCGTTCATAGTTTCGTATGCTTTGTGGGGTGATGAGCAACGGAAGGGGAGAGGTGGACGTCTCCTTGCGGTGGCGACGAAGAATAACATTCTATTATACGAAACTCCAAAAGGCGAACGTGCCTTCCGATTTGTGAAGGCGAGTAATTACGTATTTTGTCTGCCCGATACGATTCTTAGCCTCCTATCAGGAATTTTACACTCCACTACAACCTCGAAGCTTAACGTTCTTCCAACAATCTGTACAGGATGTCTCTTCACATAAACGGGCGAATAGTACAAGTACTCTACGTGGAGTAAGTCAGCGTACCCGCAGGAGTTCCTCCTCGAGCATAACTCTCGACTACGGTACTCATCTTAGTCTTTTTATTGTGTTCGACAAGAAAGCGGGGTGGATCCGGTTGGCAGACTCTGCCGTCGGCGAACTACAATTGTACGACGTAGGAAATGGGCAGTTACAATGTCAAGGGGATTCGTTCAAATCCAGATCCAGGATTTCAGTGGAAGGAACCCATATGGCCGCAAGGTGGATTCCTCCAATACACTACGAACTCCTCCTGCCAAATGAGCCCGGTGTGACAACTAAAGTGTACCTGCTTACACGGGGTAGGCAAACCCACATAGTTCCCTCACCTCTTCGCTGTTGTTCACCCCAATCCCCCCTGCACGCGGTTGCCTGGCATGCGCCCCCCATAAGCATCTCCGCCAGAATGTGCCAGTCATTCCCTGATGATCGACAGTCTTCTCCATTCCTACAGATTGTTGCATTTTGTGGTGAGAATGGCTTAGAAGTCCAGGAGATCTCCCTATCCTTCCTAGGCAAAGGCAAGCGAAAAGCACGCCTTGAGGAACCAATGCGTACAGAGGAAGATCTTGGCGGTGACGTAGGCTTCTTGTGCTCAGGTGGCCATTGGGACGCATCCGACCATAGGTTCCATCTTCCTCCACAAGCCCTTGCAAGATCCTCGTCCACGTCGAGCGGCATATCGATCGGTAGTGTGGAGTCATCGGAGTTAATAGAAAAATTGAAACGAGAAGAAGGGATATATGGGTGGCATCGGAAGGGTGTGGAGGATTGGCGTGTCTTCTGGGTTGGAGGCTCAGGGGATGATGATGACTCGGACAACTTGAATTCCTGATCTAGACACGGATTTCATTCTTTGGTTGGAATCAATTTTGTACAATTGTATATCCCACATGTTGTATGGCTTGAAGCAATTTAAGGACTAATGTACAATCAGATTAGTATGAAGGCGTGTAGTGTGGTCGTAACAGGGTAGAATACGATGCTTGTCCCACAGGATGGTCCGGTAAAGAGTGAGGATAGCCTAGAGCCATCAGTATGCATGTAGTAGCCAGAAGCAACATGAAGGAAACAGATCCTAAGTAGGTCCATGCAAGAAAACAAAGGGCAATATCATACAATAGTCTATGTCGTAGCATGCGCTGGTCTCTCTGAACTCGGCTGTCCTAATCGTCCTGCCGACAACTGGGGTTTTCTTACAACAACAAACGACCGTCCCGGCCGACCGGGAGAGTCCGAACCAAGACCGCCTAACTCTGGATCGATAGCCATTAAGGCGGGAGAAGCGGGCGATCCTTCACTATTCACTTTGGTACGTCTCAAGTGGTACCAAGGCTTTTTCTTGGGGTGTGTTTCCTCCGACCCGTCGTCGTCGTCATCGCCCATCAAGCCCGTAATCACGGGTGGTCTTAACAGGCTACCGCTAGATGTGTAGTGCCGCCGTGTTTGTGTTGGGAATGGGTGCTGGAGTTGTGGTCCCGAAGATGACGAAGTAATCCCTTGCAGCTTACTCGCATCCTCGATAATTGCCGTCTGCGATTTCGTCCGTATATGCGACGGCTGCATTGCACCCGGAGGTAACGCTCCCATGTCCGGTGGATGTCGTCCCACGCCTACACTCGATAACGAAGGCGGCGGTGAGTTGTCGTCATCGAAAAGTGCCACGGGAGAGAACCCTGAGTTGCTATGTTGCCCCATGGAAGGGAAGGTATGTGTTGACCCACTAGTGATCGCGTACGGCGTGTCGATATGTGCTCTTCCTCCACCTACCCTTGAGAACCCGGACTGTGTCACGTTTGTTGTAGATTGTGATGGTTTCGACGGCATCTGAATGATTGAAGTAGGTGTTGTTGATAATGGAACATCCGTCATCGCTTGCACGGGTGAGTACCCCGCTTTCCCGGAAGGCTGCCATGCGCCCATGATAAATCCCTCGTCCTCGCTGTCCTCCCTGTAAGGTCGCATCGCATGCTCAGGTTTTAGTACCGACGGCGGGGGACCCGAATTCGTGGACCCCTTCCTCGACTCAACACCCTGGAATCGTGGGGGAGTGCTTGGACCGCCGGTACTTCCTTGATTGGGGAAGACTGGTGGGATGTACGAAGAACCAGAATCACGATGTTCATTGTGTGACTGCAGCTCAGTGGGCTTGTATGGGTGGTTGCGAGACCGCGAGCGGGCACGGCGATCATTGCGGTGTCGCTTGTTTCGGGGACCACAGCATCCAAGAAGGCCACACGCTCCAAGAAGGCCACTATCAACTAGGTGCTTGCTCTTATCGAACCCAATCTGGCCGATGATGCGGACAGCAGCCTCCACGAGCTTGACAATAAGCATCAGGAGTAGGGCAGCATATACAAGGGCTAGGATGACCAAGATACCGTAGGCAACCCATCCCTCAGGTCCAACACCAATAGATATCTACATGGACAACCATAATCAATAATCATTGACAAGTTGTCGCAGAACGAGAAAGGAACTGACTGTTGGCGTCAAAATGACCAGTAACACCGCAATCACGATCCTCGCCACGCAAAACAAGAAGCTAATCAATCCCATACTAGCGCCACTCCCCCAAGGCAACCACACACTCGTTACCAGGGCAGAGATAACCTCTACCACGAGGATAATAATAGCCTGCGCCATACCGCTCTTCTGTCCTACTCCAATCGTAATTCCAAATATGATGTTTGTCACAAACAACATACTGGCAAACATCTGCGAGCCATGTCGATAGTGATTGTACAACGGCCCAAGGGAGAGTAGTGTCCTCGTCTCATCGTATAGCTTGTTCGTCGGTGTAAAGGTGACACGAATGACAAGGTGGGCGGGGATAAGGATAGAGAAGAACGCGAACGAGAAGGCGGCGAGCACGATAGACGATAAGGAGACGTGGGACCGAGGCAAAGTCATTTGGTAGCAAGAAAATATCGTTACAGGGAGATGGAAAAGCACAAGAATGCGAACCAAATTTCCATGTAGGATGCTCCCGTGAAAAGCCCCGATGTCAGATCGCAGCTTCCACCACGGCCTATGGGAGCTGATGCCCCGGTCTGATGCAGATGAAAGAGGCATTCCAAATCGCGAGGAGGTCCGGATGATGCTCGGGGATAGTATACTATGACTATTCAGGGACTTGGTCTCGTCTGGTACCGTAGCATTTACATCGAGTTCTTTCGTGGCTGAAAATCCCGGACTGCGTGTGCCTGTAAGGCGAGGGACAGAGTTTGAGCCTACGCTGTCTGAGCCACCCATAGCACCTCCAATGGCGCACACAACATGGTCGATGAACCAGACGAGGGCAGAAATGAAGACGGCAGCTGCGACGATACCAAGGAAAAGGATCAGGCAAATTGGAAAGAGATCTTGGGGACGAACGCCGAGCGTGTAAGCAAACGAGGAGATGCCGTTCGTAGTGTTATCTGGGAGGGTAAAGAGGACATTTGGGATCGAAGAATTCATGAACAGAGGCGAGGAGCTGTCAGCAAGTTGGTCGGCAAAATTCGATGGTGGGGAATAAGGAAGAGTTGACAGAGGGTCCCAGTGATGATGCGTCGTCGATTGGATTAATGTAACATCTGTGCAAAGTTAACAGTGGCAATGAGGGTCAGGAAGAAGAGACTCGCTGTAAGATAACGTGGACCAAGCTGTCTGGGTCAACAAAGGGTCTTCGAAGGTACCAGGATTAATGTAGGTTCAGAGTTTAGACAATGAAAAAGAACTCACAGACAAAATCGGGCCAATCAACAGCAACCATGGCAAGAACGGCGCACCATTGTGTGTGAAAAATAACATCCCTCAGGGATGGGGTGCCTAGACAAGGTCAACGAAAATACTGCTACTTAGAACGATCAACATACAGAACCGCAGGAGCGCAGGGGATGTTGACAATCGTTCTCCGCTGATAGCGCTTGCCAGAATAAAGCCAGCACTTTGCGCTCTAGACCAAATCCCTCGGTCATGTCGTGTGATACCACGTCCCCATGCTGAAATTATCCGAGCAATCCCGACAACCATCCAGTAAGCTATTGCAAGGGATATTGTTCCCCATAAAATTATACTCGCTTTACCAAACGGGGAGTGTGATTCAGGATCCATGGGTGTCGTCGAAACATCGATGCACACGAGCTCATTGCTGAATGGATCAACAGCACGAAGGCGTGTATCGAGTGTTGTGAGCGCACGGTTCGTACCCCACGGAATGATGGAGGAAAATGCGAATGCTCCCGCCTGGATTGGACAGAATGCTTCTGCTGCATTTGAGCTATTTAATGTCGGCAGTGGCGACGGCGGACGAAGAGCGGTACAAAGATATGAGCTGTTCGACCATACGCTAAGCGTCAGTACTGACGTTGTCGTGAACAGGGTCGCTGTGAAGCTCCAGGTTAACAGGGACTAAACCAAGGATCCGATCTTACCGAGACTTTTGCTGGAGTTAGTAAACCCATCAATCTCCTGCGGAGTTTGCCCTAATACAACAACGTTAAGATTGTCATCAACGACCTGAGCATATACGGTGGAAACAGATAGCTTTTGGGAGATATTGCCCGTGAAGCAGTCAGTGAATGGGAGGGTGGCTGGGATAGCAAGAACACGTGGAAAAGCAAAGACAAAGAGAAGAGCGTAAAGGAAGCGTGGAATAAGAAAAAGGCTCGTCATCGAAACCGGCGACGAGTAGAGCCAGCCCGAAGTTGTCTAAAAGTTGTGGGATGGTTTGAGTTCGTTGTTGGGCTACAGTGACGGGAACGAAACCACGTGCTCATAGCTTTCCCAATCCGGCTATGCAACACCGCTTCCAAGTCGGTCGGGGTCGTCTGCTCCAATGCAGATACGCATCCTTGCAGATCCGTCGTTTATTTCATGATACCCGTGGATATCAAGAAGACTCAAGATGGCTGGGCTGGCAGGTCATAGTCGGAATTGAAACACACGCGCAGATCAAGTCACGTCAAAAATTGTTTTCTGGTGTGTTCATTGTCTGTACTTTCGTTTTGGCCTTCATTTCAACTGGAGCAGAATCTTTGACATCCGATATCGGTGAACCGCCGAATACTCGCGTTTCTCTGTTTGATGCCGCATTTCCTGGAACGTTACCCGTAAATACACAAATACTCGCCGAAGAAATATTGATATTGACCGTCAAAATAGAAACTCAACCAGAAATGCGTAGATCTCGCTCTGAGGACGGCGCTGGCGCTTCGGTGTGATATACAACCACGCTCTTCTTTCGACAGGAAACACTACTTTTATTCCGACCTGCCAGCAGGCTACCAGATTACGCAACAATATGGTCCATCTTAAGGTTATTATGTTACATTGTGCAAGAACTTACGCAAATATTTCATCCAGCACCCTTCGCTCGTAATGGTCAACTGAATATACACCTTCAAAACACGTCCTCTTTCCCAGTTCGTATCAAACAGATCCAGCTTGAACAGGTCTGTCAATATATAATGCCAGCTCGATCAATTAATCAACTCTGGTACAGGATACTGCGAAATCTACCTTTATTCATCGGACGCGCACGTCTCATATTGACCTGAATAGAGCAGGAGCCGGCCTAATGGAGATTGTCTCTGAACCTGATCTACGGTTCGTTTTGTATCTGTATGTCGCATTAATTACCGAATGGCCTATAGCTCCCCAGAAGAAGCTGGCGCATATGTACGCACCCTCCAAGCGGTTTTGCGCGCTGTTGGTTCCAGTGACGGGAACATGGAGCAGGTTTTTCCAATTCTTATATTGACTACTACATCTTCGCTTACCAGTGCTTTAGGGCTCACTACGTTGCGATATCAACGTGTCTGTAAATCGCGCTGGAAAACCTCCTGGCACACGGTGCGAAATAAAAAATCTCAACAGTGTGAGGTTCATGATGGCAGCCATCAGTAAGGCACAAACTTCTTTTCTTTTTCTGCTCGATGATATCGCTTTCTTATCAGCCCACGAAATACTACGTCAACGTGCCATCCTCGAATCTGCTCCAGACCCTGATGTTGCAACGGTACCTCAAGAAACACGCGGCTTCGATGAACACCGGTTTGAAACGTATAGACTACGTACAAAGGAGGATGCACCAGACTACCGGTACATGCCCGACCCAAACCTTGGCGTCCTCATCCTTAGTCAGGTAATTTCTCACTGTCAAACTCATTCGGTTCCAATGCTTTTAGTCCAATCATAGGACCGAATTCGCTCGGTCTGGGACACTCTTCCGGAGCTCCCTTGGGATACGCGCAAGCGCCTTCACGAGAGATATGGGCTCCCTAATCGTGATGTTGAGGTGTTGTTGAGTATTGACGGCGGGAAGGACGTCGGTTTTGACGGCAGATCCTTAGAAGTTGATATTGGGGCCCTGGCTTACTTCGATCAACTGTGCGCAGGTAGATCAGGAAATGGACGTGATCCCAAGATAGTGGCAAACTGGTAAATAATAAAACTTCGCGACCTTTCTATCCCGCTCGCGCTGATGTATGTCACAGGTTAACACATGAACTGCTGGGCCAGCTCGCCGCGCGTAAAGAGACGTTCAAAAATAATACTCTTACCGTTGATCAGATGGGAGAGCTTATCGACCTTGTACTGAATGGGATTATCACAGGTCAGAATTCTGTTCGCCCTCCTTTCTATCTTGCAACAGCACCTAAAACCGGTCATTGTCAGGGACATCTGGAAAATTCCTACTTCGTTATATGCTTGCAAACCCATCGCAGATGCCCACAAAGCAGATCGCCGCAATGCTGCAGCTCAGCGCCTTCTCATCTGCTTCCACTTCTTTAGAATGTTCATCAACACCCCCATCCACATGTGCATCTACATCTACACCTGTTCCCTCGGAAAACCTTCTTCATTCTCTCTGTCTTGATGCTATGGCGGCGCTTCCGGATGAGGTTGCAGCTGTGAGGCAAGGCCACAAAAACGTGCTAAATAAAATCGTCGGGCTAGTAATGAGACAAAGTAGGGGAAGGGCTGACGTAAGAAGCGTCAGAGGCTTGCTACAGAACCTTATTGACGAACCAACTGGAGAGAAATGAATTCCTTGGTCTCTAGCTGTAGCTGTGTACACTGAACAAAAAAAATTGTATCAGTGTAAACTTTATTGTTCAGCGTTTCGACTTGTGTGCTCTTATTGCCATTATGGCATTAGTCGCCAGCGTCGCTATCAAAGTGCCAGTGTCGATACACTAGAAGTTTGACAAAAGGTGAGGAGAATTACGTAGTATAGGGTACCAGTACATTCATACGACTATCATCAAAGAAAGAAGACGAGGTTCTTCGTTGCTGGTTCTCTGTCTCAGCCGCCCGACTAGCAGTATTGAAATAATTACGCAAAAGCCAAGCCGGCCCAAGCGCCAACTGCGCCAACTACTGCACCCCCAGCAACAGCACTCATGCGACCCGAGGGCATCTTCTTACTTGCCGTCTCTACCTTCTTGTACAGCTTATGTACTGCCTTTTCATCCTGTCCCAGCACGAGGAGGCCCTGATCACCGCTGTCCACGCTCACGACGATGCGGGCGTGTAATCCGAGTTTAATAGCAGACGCGTGGATGCTGTGTATGTCAGAGGATGGCAGGACATAGATGGTGGCATCAGAGGCATTAGTAAGATTTGAGACGAAAACTTCGCGTTGTTCCATGCTCATGGAACGAACAAGGGGCTTGGAGTGATGGGGGGAAGGGGTTGAGGAGGCATCACTGTTGGAAGGGCCAAGCGTATAATTGTCCGGGGCAGGAGTCTCCTGCTTCTCAGGCAAGGTTTTCAACGATTCTCGGCTGGTTTCGGGCGAAGGTGTCGTGAGTGTGCCAGGCATCTTCACAGCTCGCTTTGACTTCAAAGGGGTGGGTAGTTGCACTGTCTCTTGCCACTGCACAATTTTCGTTATTTTCTTCCGTTTTGCATCTCCAGTACCATCACTAACACCATCATCTGTATCATCAAACATCCCAGGTTGTAAGAGCCGCTCCACAATCTCCTGCGAGTCGGAGGAAAGGGACAGAAGGGTCTCGCCTGGAGCGAGCTGAGGGGGGATGGAAGAACGACGTCGATTGCGAATGATAGCCTTGGTGTCCTCCACGCGTTCGGGATTTGTAGACGCGATATGCATAGAGCCCAGCGCATCTATGATATTGGTTGCCACAACAGGACCTTTCTGAATATTGTTCTGCTTCTCTTTCAACGGCGAGTCGGAATACGGACACCCCGAGCGAGGGTGGCCCTGCCTTGGACGCTTGCATTTCATGCATTGAGGCGTCTTGCGAGGAGTTACAGTGGGTGTGTCACTTGTCGTACTAGTGATTGGCGTGTTCGGAGCAGAGGAGCGGAGGGTCGGTGGCATGACGCAGAACTGGGTGTGTTGGAAGCCGTTGCTTCAATGCTGTTGAGGAAGTTGCAGACACTTGGACCGTTGGTCTTGATATGTAGGATGTTGAACAAAAGCCCTTCGTTTCCCTTTGTTCTATGAACGATGTTGGCTTGACATCGAAGACAAAAGAAGATGATACGAGTCACGGCCTGGTAGCATGACTACATCTGACTCCCCGGCTTGACAGTTGGCGTCTACGATCCTTGAACGGGTAATTCAGTACTGCAAGGAGTCTTTAGTCCTGTGTCAGCACTTCAAGCTTCCAACTTTCGCAAGCTTAAGCCGAGTGTTTACTTACAATTAATGTACATGGAGATGAAAGCAACTCCATTTATTACCCGACTTAGTACTGGTTTGGGTGATCCCACTCCTCAGGCTGCCGACCCCGCGGGGTATCATGGTGTTCGCCCACACCCGGGCCTCTATCATGTCCTATCCGCATGCCTGCTTGCTTGGAGCTATTCAAGATCTCACGAAATGACGTGGCGTTTTCTTCGAAATCAGAGTAGCGGCATGAGGAGTTTGTTGGTTCCTGTCCGTCTTGCTTGACAATGCTTCGAATTCATTCCCAACAGATTACATGTCCTCGATTTTGCATTACCAATAGAATAATATGATAAAATACAATTTGATGTTATACGAAAGGAGCACACGAAGATTCTATCTGCCAAAAGAAAGAAATTACATCTGTCTCTGGAACAAACGCCAGTTGGGAATAAGGTAAGTAAGGACCCGACGAGTTGGTCCCAGCACGATGGTCCTGTAGAGAAAGAACACATAAATAAACCAAGTGAACCGGTGGGAGTTGAAAATTGTAGCGTTCTGCACGAAGTTGCCAAGAAACACGCTTTGAGGCCCGTCCAACTTCGGGATTTTATCCGAAATCTTCCTTCATGTACCAATTGGTCCGGTTGCGACAGCGACGTTCTCGCCGTACGGTAGTTGAGGTGACCTAATACCTGGATTGTCTTTGCTGAGGTATAAATTCGGTTCAGCCAAAGGAGGGAGCGATGATGATGGCATCGTTGCTAAGCCATTTTCAACCGTGGGCTTCAGAGGTATATCTGCGGCCGGATTCGATGATCTG
>QMFE01032020.1:0-11096 GCA_003314665.1 Tricholoma sp. MG77 | reverse complement strand
CAGAGACGGCTCACCAGGCTGTAAACAACGCACTGACACCGTTCACAGCCCAGGAAACGCCGTTACGTGAGGTCGTGCGGGCGTGTTCATCTGAACGTGTCGTACACTTGACGGAACGACTCTCCCTGCCCCAGAACCCCAAATGACAATCCAGGAACCCCCCCATACCACTCTGCCCCCCCCTGCTTGACCCCCCTACCCCCGTTATGCACCACGAGCCCGCCATGATGCCTCACGCGTCCACCAGATCTGCCACGTCACCGTCGATGATGGCCATATCCCCTGCTCTGCCCGATTCTAGACCACGAGCCGCAGCCGAAAAACGACAGAGCACACACCTACACCCAGCGGAACACCCCCAGAACCTGCCCCAACCACCCTGCTTGCCCCAGGTGCCCTGGAAACACGCCGTTTCGCCGCCCCCGTGCCCTACACCCCTGCTGCGTCACTAACGACACCGTCGACACCTGTCGACACCCCCTGCTCATCGCCTGTGCCCCGTTCTCTGCCCACACACCCCTGCTCACCCCTGCTTGACCATGAACGAGCTGCTTCGCCGCCGCCCTTGTGGTACACCCCGCCCGTGTCGCCAACGACAACGTCTCCACCCGCAACCTCCCCCTATTCGCCACCTACCCCTCATCCACTCTCTGCAGCCCCGCGTTTCGACTGGGCTGACGACGCCGCGTCCTTACCTACTGCCCCTGGCACCTGGCCGCGAGACCTCTCAGGTCTAAAAACGGGCTGCATACAGCCGTTTGGGACCCTACGACAACGGACTCGACAACAACAAGCTCCACCTCGTTTCACTATGCCCTCACGAAATTTCTTTCATTCAACTTATGTTTGTCTACCTCATGCTCAACCTATCATCACCCGACGCCATCCCTCTGGTATAGGCCCAGGCAAACCTATAGTCACAGTTCCCTTTGGAGTAGCACCTGCACCTTCACCTCCTGTTCTGAGGCTTGACTGGGATCAGGACCCCCGTCTTGTCAATTTGAGTCAGGCTCTCTGTGCCTTGGGATGGATACCACCATGCTGAGCTTTTTTATTTTATTTTATTCACTGCATATATTACCACCAGATATTTTAGACTTCATTTTCCTTGTTTTTTATTTATTTAGAGTTCAGTAGCAACGAGGGCGTTGCTATTGTGTAGGGGGGCACATGTAACCGTGCATGTGCACAGTCAGGTGTCAGGTCATATGGCATGTAGTCACGTGATCTCATGTTCATGTTAGAGTACACGTAGATACAGTTCGTCTCAGCCGATGATTGCTATACAGCGTGCTTTGCCCTTGCGTTAGGGCATTTCCCTCCTGTTAGCAGACTCGTGCACTGTCTGCGTGAGACTGCATGTCTCCAACACAGCCTGTGCACACTGAGAAAACTCTGCAGAGACAAACTCAAGAATTTCGTCCCCACCCATGGCCTCCTTCAACTTGCGAATAACTGCAACATCAACTTTGAGGAGGCAGTCACGACCACCCCAATTCTCAGGTAAGCTAAAAGCCTCGTTTCGAGACATGCCAGAAGGGCCCTCTTTCTCATTGTCCTTACACATTTGTACTCCATTTCTAAAGTCTATAAACTCGCTCAGCAATTTTCGCAAGAGTTTGGGCCATAACCATTGAACGAGCTCACTAATTTAAAGCCTAGTTAGTACTGGATAAGCATTCTTTGATATGAAGCTCACTAGTGCTGAGGGTCATCAGGATTGTATATTCCCTCATCCTTGCCTTTTTCAAAAACTAAAACAGCATTATCGCCTAGATCGAGACGAAGGTGCAGCCAAGAGCGCTCAATAGATATGTTGTGCATGCTACACAGGTACACATGCTCGGGAAGCTCTGCAAGGTCGAAATCGGGGTGAAAGATCTCACTTATAAGCAAATTTAGCACTGACTCGGATAATAAATGTATTGATAAAGAAAGCGCGAACCGTAAAGCATTCGCCAGCCCATAGAGTTGTGTTGTCTCCGAGCCAAGTCTGTTGTAGATTGTAATGGCATTCCTGTAACCACCACTTGTCATAGTCCGTCTCACAAAAAAAAAGAGAATGAACTCACTGCTGAATTTTTCAACCAAACAGAGAAATAGATATCCGATAACATGCCCTAGCCTGTTGCTAGGCACAACCCATGCGTCAAGCCACTTTCCCGTCGCGTCGTCCACCACAGCCCAGATCGGAAACCCAATTCGGTATAACTTGTCATGTCTGTCACCAGCCCAGCGCTTGTGAATGCCAAGTGGAACCTTATTCACCTGGAAAATTTGCTTTGAACTGGGATCACACAAGGTAAAGCCTTCTTCGTCATGGGTGTGCATGACCTGTGATACAAAATCCCTTGCTAAGTGCTGCTCAACATCAAAAGCTATCTTTGCCTGTATTGTCCGAACACCTTGTCTTCTCAAAGTTTTCTTGTCCATCTGGTCTAGAACAAGCTGCTCTGCTTCCTGTTGAGGCATATTCTGGGTAGTAGTACGACTCCCATTAAGACTAAGCATGGCACACCGTCGCTTTACTGTTCTCTCACTGTTCAGTGAAAATGGTTGGCTCAGTGGTTAGATGGTGAGTTATTGGGATTTCACCTCATTGTGATACCATGATCACTGAATAAACGAGCAGATATCTTCTTGTTATTCATCATCAGCTCCCTGTGGTACAGGTGCAGAGCACTGGCAAGGACTTCGTCATCAGCTTTGGCTGTTAAAAGTTATAATGAGCATAGGGAGACCACATTCAGATTACAGACGAATTTTCCTGTGTTGGTTCTTGCTGTTAGGATTACAGTTGTGAGACATCAATATGGGAGTGATATGGTTCAAGTTTGCAAAAAAATTGTCCCTGTCAAAATGCCATACAACCAGTGACACAAGGGCTTACTACCGTTGCCATGGGCCGACTGACATCAACACGTCACACTTCAAGCTTCACTTGGCATATATCGGGACCCCAAACACAACTTGCAAAATCAACGATCGAATACCAAAATCTGATTCCAAAATTTCAAAATAGACCTGGCCCCAATCAGCAACAGTACTCATGTGATGGGAAAATTTGTTTGTTGATCGCGCTTCAGCTACACCATCCTTCCTATCCTTCAAGCTTCCTCCATTGCTTCGTCAACACTCGCAACCCCGACTGCCGCCCCCACCATCATGCCATAGAACGACCACTGAGTGCAAACGAGCCATATCAATGGTATCACACCCAAAATGAACCCAAATGACATCCATCGTCGTTTTGGCCCTAGTTAAGTTTCGTGTTTCTTGCTTCTTTCAACTAACAATTAGATTCATTTTTGTAGGTTATAAACATGCTGTAATGGTGGTCACATCTATTCCCAGCCACAATGGCTGATAACCACCCTACAACAAGGAACGGCCAAGCACCCGCCCCACTCATGACGACAGCGATGGATACCAGTACCCAGGACCAGCATGAGGGGGGAAGCATGACTGCCACTGCCAGAGCATGATGACCCTATCGCGATGAACAACGCAGCACCCCACCACGACGACGGATCACCCAGGGTTGACAGCAAGGATGAGAAGAACGACAGCGTGGGGGGGACAAGATGATGAGAATGTCAATGTCAAGAAATGCCATGGGAACAGGACTGTGCATGGGGAACATACTGCCAACGACACACCAGGGGACATAGTTCCCAGTGTATGAGGTAGCATAACCCTCTCGTGTGTCTTGCACGGTTTTTTTTTATTTGATTAGTTTCGCAGCCCCTCCTGAGATGGGAGGGTTAAATTTTTGTTAGTTAAGAAGATATCCCTGGCCTCCCTCACGTTCATGCGAGGCGGTTAGTATACATATGAAATATTGCCTCTTGCTACTTGTTTCTGTGTGAGGTAGTGCAAATTACTAGGATTAAATGCATCCATTTTTGTTATGTTCATGTCTCCTTGTTCCATGTGGTTTATATGGCAACAGAACCTGGACTGCCCCATTTTTGATCAATGAATCAGCAAAGCCATTAGCCAATCACCAGACAGTGAGAGTAGAAAGTATTAACAATGATATAATCGGCCCCATGATGTCTGTGATCGCGGCAATGCCAGATCAACCACTTTGTTTTGCATGTATCTCGCCCTTCACTTGATGAATTCCCTTGTCATTCAATGCAACTGATCTCCCTCTATCTACGCTTGCCGTCCAATTAATGGCACGCAGTGTTACTGTTGAGCTATCTTCAGCTTATTGCCTTTTTGGGACTACTTGGTTCAACACACACTCTCGGGCATCCTATAGCCTCAATCCCTATCTGCATGGTCTCCAATTTGAGGGAACCTGTCTGGATATTATATGATACCATTATTTTTGCACTATATGCAGATCTAGCAGTCCTGCAGGCTGTGTGTGTGAGTAACTGCATTCCAACTGACTACATTGACAATTTGACCCTCCACCACATTCTAAGGTGGTAATACTACTTATAATACCTTGGTATATATGTCCATACAATCACTAGTGGGTCCTATGGGCTGGCATGGTGTAACAAGGAGATTAGGTGAGTATGTGAAGTTTCTACCTGGTAGGATGAAGTACTGGCTATATGGATTGATTGTAGACCACAAATGAAGGTAAATGATCTCCCCTGACTGCATATAACGAGTTTTTGACCAGAGGTATAGTGTGTGAGCCATGCTGAGAAAAGGTTACCCCTGCTGATGGGGAACCCATGTCCTGGTGGGTCAGAACCTTCTCCCCCTGCTATTACCTTTACCTACCTTTGTTCTAATCTATTGTTAGGCCTAGGAATCGAAGAAAGCGAACACTTTGGCCCCACGGATCTCACAGGGTAAGCATACCTTTTCCTGAGTACTTGTTCTCTTTTATGTCTCTACTAACAACTGCAGGGCCTATAGGGGGCTTATCAGGTCATTTATTAGGACTACCCTACACTATTTTCAATGTGCATTTTGTAAGGGGAAGGCCTGGGTATGCAGCCTCAGGTAAGTAACAACCTCTCCCCCCTCCCCATACAGGTGCATTGACAATGAGATCCTTGTTCCCAGCTCTTCCTACATCACCCCCCACTTCTCCCTATGTACATCTATCCCTATATATTTATTTATTTGGCCCTAGAGGGTGTGCAAGTCCAGTGGATGGCAGGACCCTGTTTCATACTCCCCTCATTTCTCCCTACTTCCCTAGTTCCCTACCCCTGTAGAACCTTCCCTAGTCATGAATTGAGCTAAGCATAATTATATAGCCCTGTGTATGCAGTATAAATGAGAGGAAGAGACCCCTCCTTCTCCCAACCTTCTCCTCAACTGAAGGAGAGTACTTGATAAATTGATATGGGCTAAATATAGCTTTACATGAAAGTGGAAATGGCTATTTATTGATACAATAGAAGTGTTATATACCAAAAAAAGCGAAGTGAAGGGGTTAGGAATGGGTAAAATAGCATCGGATGGTGAGCATCACACCTTAGTCACCTATTGGTAATCTGGCACACCGGTCACCTGGATCGCTGTCTGGCTTTGCTGATTCAGGGCAATCCAGGTTTTGTTGCCATACAAGACAGAAGCCACGCTCGCTATGCAGAACAATGAGCGCGAGTCATTGTTGGTGTAGCTACATGCCCGGATCAATGGGAAAATGGACCCTAGCCTAGGCCCAACCCCGGAAAAGCTGTGTACATTCGCCACATCACACTTTGATTTGAATTTTTGATATCAAAATCCTGCCTGATACACCTCGAGCACGGTACTGGGGTAAGCGAAACGTGGAAGGCAAAGAAGGGGAAGCGGCAGAACGGATAACCCGCCCGGCGAAGGCTCGATGCCCTTGTCGTCACGCCTTCCCCTGTCGTCCCATCTCCCATCTGCCCCTTTTCCACACTCCCAAAGGAAAAGACTACATTTACGATTGGATCGCGAAAAAGGTACTAAAACAGGCCTAGACATACCCGAACTTGTTCCGACTCAGAGGTTCCGTCAGCACAACCGAGAACGAAATTTCGGCAGTGACCTGAACGATTTTCTCCCTCTCTCCGCCATGCATGATTCTATTAATCGACTTGAATGCCAAAACCTCGGGGGATACTGGGTGTCCACAAAAAATGGAGATGGTTGAGGGGATGTACGACGATGACATCACTCTTTAATTTAGTTCGACAGGGTCAGACACGAGACCTTCAGGACTGAGGCAGTGATAAAAGTGCCATTGGAGCTCTTGACGTCTTTGATGAAAATCTAGTGTCACCGTCGATACTTCGATATAAGCCTGGTGAAAAGGATGGATACAGACCTTCAAGTTGTTCAACGAGTCCTCCTATACTTACCTCAGCATGCTGTCTACTAAGTATAAAAATAGCTGTTTCGTTCTCCAGGAGTAGTCCTTCGTTTGTTTGTCTTCCGATTTTGACGCGTTGGTTGTGAAGGAGAGCCGGAATGAAACAGTGGTCGTGGTTGTGGCCTTGCCATTTGCAAGAGTTACCTTCTGAACAAAAGCGGTAAGCATTTTGAAACTCAGCCTGAGGAACCCGCCAAACCCGCCGCACGGGTGTGGGTTTCGAATGGGTATCTCAAACACGACCCGTACCCGTACCCGTCTAAACCCGCATACGACTCGAGTATGACGTGTACTCCGAGAGGCTAGCCCAAAACGGCTCAGGAACCGGCTTACCCAACGTCCCACCCTAATTTCAGTCAGTAAAAACTTCGATTCTTGGGGTTGCAGATACGCTCTAGTATGAAAACCGCTGTAAACACTGGCATTCGGCGCTTTTGCTGATGCGAGTGTGAACAAAAGTTATTCAGGGTCGTTTGAAAACGTCCCTGACGATGGATCTATACATACGGAGTATGGTGACAGTGAGAGTGAACGAAAGTCGATGACTCGATGCAGGGTCTGTTTGAAGACAACGATCATCATCGACTTTCGGGGATGTGGATGTAGACGGACAAGGCACGAGGGCAGTGTAGTGTGATCTCGTTGCTTTTCTCTTAGTAACAGTTTACGTTGAGTTTACGCTCATCCGATATCACTCGCTATTTTTCCTGCTCTCCCGTTTCATGGTCAGTTCACTGTCAATTGTACGCGGTGCGCTAGAGTACTACGTGAACACTAGGGATGAAATGTACACAATGTAGGATTATCGAGGTCACGATCGCGAATCTTAGTGACGCGCCCGGCCTGGCCCAAAGCCGTGAGCCGAGCCGAGCCTGTTTGGGCCGGGCCAAGCCAGGCCATTGGTGACGGCCCAGCAACGGCGGCTCAGAGTAGCTGAAAGCCAAAGCCGCCGGCTCAGGCCGCGTTTAGTCGTATGAAAATTTCACCAAAACTTCTTATGACTTTGTAGACACCTTTTGTTAACTCGCTTGAAACGTAGTTGTTCATTTGTCGTTCCAAAGTCGATGCTGATGGCGAGTTCCGGAAATTGCCGAGCACCAATCAACGTGGGGGTGGGCAATGCCCGGTAACAGTGACATTGTGTGACACTGAGAGTGACAGTGTCACACACCCAAAAGGCTGACCCACCATGATTGTAGCTTGCACAACATCCTGAAGGACATGAATACAACATAAATGTACATAGAAATAGACCATAAACAAATTGTTCAGAGCAGAATCTTAATAAATATGCTTGGTATTGCTGTGGGGCCAACCACCCTGCCAAAACACAGTAACAAGCATGTACCTTCTGTGATGGCTCAACCACTCACTTCTGAGCTTAGCTTTAGTGGACAAAAATAATAAAGAAGAAGATGAAAACGGAATGTTCTGAGCAGAATTTTTATTTTTACCCTGGAACATTGAAATATAGTGCTCCAAGTAGGCATATTTCACTGTAGCAGAACAGATATAAAAATTCTATTCAGAACATTTTGCTCTGATACACATAAGGATCATTTTTCCTCACTAAAGCCAAGCATGAAAGTGAGTTGTTGGGCTCCCATGAAAGATAGTCCTTTACTTGCTTTGACTAATATTTACACTTATTGATTTTCAAAGCCAATTAGTTAATTTATTGACTTTAATTAGACTTTGTATTCAAACTATTACACACAACATATTTCTGTTAGAAATACCATCTGAGGGATGTAGCAGGACACACAATATATGCATTGGATCAAAAAATAGTCTAGCTAGAGGTGAGAAAGTGAGGATAATGGGGTGGGTCAGGGATTTGTGACAAATACGGTCACAGTGTGTTACGTCACACGCCACACCCTTTGGTGACATTGCCCATCCCCAACTGATTCAACGCTGATTTCACAACGAAGGCGTCCATAATGTTCGAAGTATATCATTTGTTATTTTCATTACTTACCTTTCTGTTTGGTTCTTATCACGTTCTTGGTTCATCTTGCGATCCTGTGGTCGGACTCACTGGCAGGTCACTCAGGTCTCGACTCTCAATGTGTTTTTATGTACCTCTCGTATTCTTTAGCTCTTCTGGTGTCCTTGGTTCTTCTCGCGATCCTGGGTTGGACTTAGCTCTCGACGAATTTTCATGCTCTTATTCAAATTGCGTTCTCTGTTCTTCACACATTCTCGGTTCGACGGTTCTCTGTGTTTTCACATTCTTTTCGCATTCTTTGTTCTTTGTTCTTCTCGCGATCTCGGTGTTTTGATGCATTTTCATGTTCTTATCGCGTTCTGGGTTCCCATTTTGCTCTCGGTTCTCGACGTGTTTTGTATTCTTCTCGCTTTTGTTCTTCTCACATTTTAATTTTTCACATTCTTCTCGTGTTCTGGATTCCTTCTCGCACTACTGGGGTTGGACTTAGCTCTCGGCACATTTTCATTTCCTTATCACGTTCTTGTTGCGTTCTCGGTTCTCCGTGTTTTCTCTTCTTGCACTCACGTTTTCATGTACTTCTCGTGTTGTTCAACAAATAAGCTTCATGTTCTTACAAGGCTTGCGCAGGAGGTGCTCAACCATGTGCACCATTGTGAAGGATGTGCAGCATGGTGGAAACATGCTGCACATCCTTCATCAGCCACAATGGCCGTCCGCTGCCTAATATGATATCGTGCACCAAAAGCCGCGGCTTGGGCCAAGCCGGGCCAGAGCCAAGCCGTGAGTGGGGGCTTTGGCCCGGCCCAGGTCTTGACAAAGCCAAAGCCGGGGCTTTTGGGCCAAGCCGGGCCGGAACATCACTAAATTATTCGCGATGAGATCGGATCTTTCGTTTACAGCCCGCTACTAGATGGATGCTGAAGCACTGATTCCTGAAGGATGAATACACCCAGCAACAATTTTAAATGAGCGGCGATGATGCGGCTGCCGGCAAGTGTAGCGCAACAAGAATTTTAATTGACTATATGTCGCCCCCAGAAAACCGTGGAAAATACCCCTGCCTCAGCCCACGGCTGAGGGTTCGAAAACCTTAAATTGGCCACCAATCCCTTAAAACAGCGTCGCATATTTCTCCTTCTTAATTCCTTACTTGTCAGTGCACACCACCATGCCTGCAACCCGTTGCCGGGTAAGATTTTACTAAAAATTATCTCTTTCACTTGTGCCACCGCCGCGATGTTTCCTCAGTTCTCTGTTGTCTTCAAATCCTCGTTTTCACATCCTCACTTATTAACCGCCTCTCTCGCTTTACTAACAGACGAACCATGCAAGGTTTTACCCTTATACGCCCAGGCGTCACGGAAAGAAAAAAACCTCTCATCGGATAAGTGCACGTTTCTCCAAAACTAATGATTTCTGTGTAAGCTCACATCTGTCATGGTGCTACTTCAGGATACGTCTCAGGGTGAGGCTCTGAGGAGGGAGAAAATGACCCTTATGGATGTTGACTCGGCGGAGGTAGGTTCAAAACCTGAATAATGAATTTTCTCAATCTTATCTTATGAAAGCTTGCATGCCAACAAACGGACCACATCCCTTCCTCGCCCGTTCCATGGGTGTTTTTCTGTTTGATATTGGTGGGAGAGGCTGGCGGAACGGGAATCCCCAACCGCGAGTAGGGGGATGGCTGGAAAAAATGTACCATGATAGAAATGATGCCGCAAGGCAGTGGACGTGGAGATTATGTGTTATTATAATTTATCAGGTTGTATGATGCGGGGTCATGAATCGATCCCATGAGTACTGGTGACTCAATGATTTGCTTCCCAGAACCTACAATGAAAAGTGGCATCTTGAGGGCATTTGTGAGCCAGGAGTAAGGGAAGATCTCAGAAAATCATAAACACGTAAACTCCAAACCATATACAGGCCTTAGATTCGTTAGAAGGAGAAGGTCATGAAGGTTGCATGAAGGGGCCGAAAAAAAAGGTGAAGTGCCAGATGTCAGACTCTTTCCCCCTTCCGCCAGCTGCGTTGAAAAATGAAATTGCTTATTCTGCACATGCCCAACATGAGAAAGAAGTCGTCATTCGAGAAAGGAAACTTGAAAAAATCCATCATCGTTTAGTCATCACTCAATTACGAATCGCGATTGCCAAGATTGCTGCCTCCATTCTAGGATATTAATTGTTTTCCGTATCACAGGCCTGTATTGAATCGCGATTGCTAAGATTGCTGCCTCCATTCTAGGATATTAATTGTTTTCCGTATCACAGGCCTGTATTGAATCGCGATTGCTAAGATTGCTGCCTCCATTCTAGGATATTAACTGTTTTCCATCGAGATTCGACGCTGACAGTTAAACTCATACCGACAGGCCTGTATTGAATCGCGATTGCCAAGATTGCTGCCTCCATTCTAGGATACTGACAGTTAAACTCATACTCACAGGATCATGGGCGGTGTACTATTCTGGCCTACTTCAAATCGATTATCAGCGTCCGGAAGCGACTAGTAGGTGACCACATTTGGCCGCACGATTGATTTCCTTTAAAAGCCGAGTGGCGTTCAAGAAGTTGAGCCTATGTGTGTATTTTTTTTTGGGCGGGGCTGTCCAAGGCCTGTCGATTAAAGTTTAGCTGGAGTCATGATGGATCGGAATTTACGACATACGTACAAATCCGGTGTCGTAAGATACATGTTTGAAACCAACCATTAACACCTCGTACCTCTGCGCGGAATCCAGATCTGTTTCAAGCTCAAAATTCCAAAATTGTCTTCGCCATATCGACGAATATCACTGGCAGCACTGGCAGTAAG